>OY811981.1:2241632-2261632 GCA_963681505.1 Eunapius fragilis | reverse complement strand
TGGGTCTGGGGACGAGACTACCCTACGCCCCTTACATTGTATCGCATTTTCGTATCTTTTTTGTTTCACTTCAGATTTACGTGGGAGTCATACGATCGATTCCTCGCTGTAAAAGTAACTCATTAGCACCCAAGTACAATCTGTAGACCCTCTCTAAAACCTAGAGCGATGTAGTTAACATTTTAACCCGGCCGTTCCAGAGATACGTGTGGTAGGTTTAATTATTACCGGGTTAAAACATGCTCAAGGTTTTAGCGAGGGCTTACAAATTGTACTTGGGTCCTAACTAGCTACTTTCACTGCGAGGAATCGATCGGTGTGAATCTCATGTGAATCTGAAGCAAAAAAAAAAAAAAAAAAAAAAAAGATAATAAAATGTATTAACAGCGACCGGCAAGGACAAGGGGGCGGGGCAATGCAGGCCCGGCGGGAGCGGGACAGCCAGCTGTCCTGAGAATTGGGCGCGGACGACAGCGGCTCTGGGCGCGTATATATAGGTTGCTAGGTAGGCGGGTTCGGTAGTTTTTCCAGCAAGGTGCGTGCAGGACGCGACGCAAAAGTAGTGTAAAACAGAAAGGAACAAGGTTTTGGGGAGACAAAATTCCTATATTTAGCACTTCGTTTGGTTCTGTTACATTTACACGTGCTAAATATAGGATTTTTGTCTCATTTTTTTCCCCCAAAACCTTGTTCCCTTCCTTTTTACACCACTTTTGCCTCCGGCAATTCCTATATCCCACCAAGTTTCTCGTTAGAGAATCTTTTTCTTTACTTGTAAAGAATTCATTTACTATACAGCAAAATCACTCTTATGATAATTTTCCAGGACAAGCAAAAGAAAAGTAACGCTCGCGTTGAAATGTATGCGGGCTAATTATAAATTCTGTGTCTAGTAGCTTTATGATGGATAGCCCAGTAAAGGATGCGTAAGGACCATTTGATAGAAGCTCTTTGGAGTTCACGGAAAATAAAAAAATTGAAAACTTGAAAAACTATTCAAAAGGGTGATTTAACTGGACACATCTGCACCATATTTGAATGATAGTAAATACAATGTGCAGTGTTACTTAGCGATGATGTAATCCATCCGTTATTGTGATAATCAAGGCTTGGGTACTTGACTATATCGAACAGGTGACCGTTCCCACGGTCATCTAACGAAACGTGATGTCACATACGTAATGTATGGTTTCAGCATCAAACTTTCAGCAAATATTGTACTGACAGCTAGATGAACGTTCTTCGTTCTCTTAACAGCTTCTGCTATCCTGTCTCCGAATTTTGGGTATGTATGTGGCCCTCAAATCTCGTATGCATTATTGCCGCTATGATCTACCCGCATATATCGTACGCCTCGTTGCCTGCACTGCCGCCAGGGACGCACGCTTCAGGAGACGTCCGCCTCTTGTAACGCGACACGGCATGACGACTTTACTATCTGCTTCGAGGGCACAGCCTTGCTTTGCGTCATCTGCACCGCATTCTCGCTGGCGGCTGGATTGAGACTGTTGTTTGGAAACCAGAAAAGCTCGCCAATCCCATTTAACCGTCTCAACGCTGTCAAAACCGTAAGCCCTGCGGATTCCAGCCCTGCATGCGCCAAACCCAGTTAATTTGGAAGGCTCTGGCAGGCCAACGTATACACGCATTCACATGCACCTTCTTGTGCATGATGTCGAACGTCGACCAGTATACTCAGTAAAAAATTTCCACACACATAAACACACATGATGCGCACGTGCAGCTGGTGCTTGCAGTTCCCTCATCACAAGCCTGTGTGACCTGTTCTTCAGCATTGCTCAGAGGTCAAACATCAGCACAGCCACCTTCCACTATGTGTCCCCAGTCGTCCTTGGGTTCACCTCGGTAAGGACTGGGCACTTGCATTGCTCACGTGACACGCCACACCCCCTTATATCAATCCCTTTAGGTCTTGGCTGGGGTGGTCACCTACCACGAGAGGCGTGTTGGCGTCCATTCCTCTGGTCTCCTGCACATCTTCTGGACGGCAATGGTGCTGTATGGTGTGACCAAGCTACGTACCCTCATACTCATAGCTGAGGACTCAGTTAGTGCACAGGAGACATTTGCAGGGACAGGGGAACATGGCCTTACTCCTCATATTTCTTTCCTCCCCTTCTCACACCCCCCCCCCCCCCCCCCCCACACACACACGCAGCATGGGGTGACTGATGTGTTTCGCTTCACCACCTTCTGTCTCCAGTTTGTTTCCTACATTGTGGAGTTTATTCTTGTCCTCATCCCAGAACCCCTTCCTGTTCCAGAGCTTTGTGATGGGGTAACATTCTGTTCAGATGGTTTGTTTATTTTTTGTCTGACTATTTACTTCTTAACAGAGAAGTCCATGCCCTGAAGAGAGAGCTAGTTTTCTGTCCCATATCACTTGGTGGTGGATGAATGGGTTGGTTGGTTTGAAGTTCTACCTACACTTTTTAAATATTTTTATTTGTATCTGTACTTATACACTTCCTCTGTTTGTTTATATGATTATTTGTTCATGTGTGTATGTACTCACGTGTGTATGTACGTGCCAAGTGTGTATGTTGACATGTTTGTGTACTCATGTGTGTATCGCTCATGTGTGTATGTGGATCTTCTCATGGGCTCATGTACTTTGTACTTATATGAGAATCCATTGAACACTTTCTCTTCCCCAGTCTTATTTGGAGAGGATGGAAGAAGGTACTGGAAGATAAAGACCTCACTGATATCAACGAGGAAGACAAGTCACAAACAGTGACTGCACTGTTTAACAAGTATTGGGAACATGAGCAACAAAAGGCACGGTGAGAGTTATTTCCACTAGGTAGTTATAAAATTATTAATTCTCCATGTCATTGGGCTTGGCAATAACAAATTTGTTGCTGCAAAGCTAGTATCTAATCTCTATTAGAGATTTCCTCTATGTGTGACAATGATAGACATCTATTGGTACCTTTACCTACACATAGACCTGACTGAAGGCCTTGTGTCTGCTGTGACACGTACATTGAATAGCTGATTGAAAATTTGTATCTTGCACTGCTGTCTTCTCACTGGTCAACCAGTTTGTGTGATTTAGTATGTGTGTTGAGTGCATTAGATGGTATAACCACACAGTAAATACACAAACACACCACAGTTGACCCTTGATGTTATCTGGTTGGTGGTCCCAGCTTTGTTATTATCCGAACCAATACAAGGTTGCAGGGAGCTGGATAATACCGATATACCACCTGTATTGTACACCACCTTGCATTGATTAGTTCAGAGCGTTGTGTTGTTCCGTAAAATTTTCTGGTGTGAGGGTGAGGGGAGGGAGGGAGGGAGGGGGCTAATCTAGAGAGTAGCTATCATGTTGTCAGCCCGATAGTTATGAAGGACAGAATGGATGAGAATGGTTAAATATCCACAAGCATTATAATCACATTGATGCCAAGCAGTCATGTGACTCCATGTGCAATGTTCACATGATCTCCACGCATGTAATAGCCACAATAACATCACATGCATCAGTCACACTAATGTCACACACACATACACACACATACACACACACACCTCTCTCTCTAGGCACAGCTATGAAGAGGAGATAAGTGTCCACTCAGAGACCATTGAGAGTTCTTGCCTACTGAAGCACTCTCATTCACCAAGGGGGATAGGTTACAAGCAAATGGGTGCAAGCCAGCATTCAAAGAATAATCGCTCCCTCGTGCTGACCTTGGCAAAGGCCTTCAGAGGCACACTGTGTCGTTCCTTTGTCCTCAAGTTGTGCAGTGACCTCCTGGACTTCACCAGCCCCATCATCCTGAAGTGAGTACATTTGTGATGTCATCCTCAAAGCTCACGCTGCTTGTGCGAGGTAGTGGTAGCTGCCAAGATAAGGTACACGTGTGTGGGCCCACAGGGCAATGATCAAGTACACCTCAGACCCCACTGAGGCTGCCTGGAAGGGGTACTTCTACGCCTTGATGCTGTTTGTGGTAGCTGCACTCCAGTCCCTGTGCCTCCATCAGTACTTCCAAAGCTGCATATCGGTGGGAATGAGGATAAGATCAACCTTGATTGCAGCAGTGTACAGGAAGGTGGGCATTAATAAGTACAGTATGTTTTTTTCGATGCCCTTCACTTTGCACTTTCTCATGCTTTAGTCTTCATCCCACATCACGTTACTCACCTCCACCCACTCATCACCTCCACCCACTCATCACCTCCACTCATCACCTCCACCCACTCATCACCTCCACCCACTCATCACCTCCGTTCACTCATCACCATCTCCTTCATTACTTCACTCACTCATCACCTCCACCTAGTCATCAGGAACTACGTTAATAGTTTCTACATAGGAATTGACTATCATCGTGAATATCTGCAAACTGCGACTAGCAAGCGAGACTCCCAACGAACAGACAGCGTAGATAGTGGTAGAAATCGAACGAGGATTAAAAATGAATTGTTCCGTCCTCATACCCCAGTCCTATCGCCCTCCGTGTTGTTCTCCCTGTATTTTCGTACAAGTAATTAAAAACAATTTCAATTAGAAAATTGGTGGGATATAGGATTTGAAGGCAATAGTGGTTGAAAAAGCAAGGAAACAAGGGTCTAACAATAAAGGAAAATTTAATAGTCCTTATATTTAGCACACGAATAAGATATATTCAACAAAGGGACTCTTCCACCCAATTCTGGTGAAATTTCCACTACTTAAAAGTGGTCAAGGAGGAGGAAGAGTTTTCCGGGACTGGAAACGAGAACGGGCAGGAGCCTTTTTTTTTCTACAGCCGCGTGGTTTTGCGACATTAAAAATAAAAAAATTTAAAAAAAAGCGAAACGGCTCGTTTTCGTCTTCTCGTTCGATTACAACAACTAGCTGAACGTTATAAACGGGTCGCTTGTTTTTAATGATTTCATAGTCGGGGTCAAATCAGTTTCGAATGATGCCGTTTGTACCAAAAGACGTGTAATGATTCCACATTTCTCAACTGGTCAGCAGTGCGCATGGCACAGAATTGATGCGCGAAATTCGTAGTACCAGCGAATAACTCATGCTCATAGTATGACTACTGGCACCATATTTTAACGTTTGATGTAACCATGACATTACAATAATCGGTACACAGCCAATTTTCTACGCTACCGACCTTACGTGATCCACTAATGAGGCGGAAGAAATTTCCAATGCTATCCGATAATTTCTCGGATATGATTGGAAATTAGATTCAAAATTGCCCGTGTAATAGTTGTTTTTGTTCAAGTGACAGCAAATATTTACCAGAAGCGTACAAAGCAAAACCCCGTGCTCGTTCTGGAGAGAGCACCGACAATAGGCGAGGGCGAGCTGCTGTTAGCAATAGCTAGAAACATAGCGACGTTATAACCTCCACTTGTCAGTATTCACAATAATAAATAAATAAGAGGAAACAGGTATCCTCAAATTAGAAATTTAGTGGGATATTGGTATGAAGCAAAAGTGGTTTAAAAAGAAGGGAACAAGGTTTTTGGGAAAGGAAATAGAGACAAAATGAGCAAAATAAAGGTTTTTGTCTCAATTTCCTTTCGCAAAAAACGTTGTTCCCTTCTTTTTAAGCCTTCCATATTTGCTGCCTTCAATTCCTATATCCCACCAACTTGCTTATTAGAGAATGTTTTTCTTTACTTGTATCACTTTGTATCCCCTATATCACTTCCACCCTCCCTCTCCATCACCTCATCACATTCACCTCCCACATTCTCCATCATTCAATCCTCTCAACCATCATCTTCCTGCAGGCACTGAAGTTAAGCAGCAACACTTGCAAGACGCGAACCGTGGGGGAGATTGTCAACTTGATGTCTGTGGATTCCCAAAAGTTTATGGACCTCATGACCTACATCAACCTGGTGTGGTCTGCCCCATTCCAGATCGTGATCGCCATGGTGCTGCTTTGGTTCACCATGGGGCCTTCCATATTTGCTGGTGTGGGTGTGATGGTGCTATTGATCCCCGTGAACACCTGTGTAGCTGTGCTTACTGAAAAGCTCCAGGTGTGTAGGTGTGGCTTCTAAGCTCTCTCTCTCTCACACACACACCCATAATCTTTCCCCATTCCCAGACCAAGCAGATGACGTACAAAGATTCCCGTACCAAGTTGGTCAATGAGGTTCTCAATGGCATTAAGGTATATGTTCATGTATGTAGCTACCCCGTATCCATGTACATAGAGCCACAAACCATGTTGGCAGCATTGATACGCAGCCAAAGTTAAATAGGGCCAAAGTCTATCCTAGCGTCATGTAATGCAATGTTCAGATATCGTCACTTTATAAACCCAGCCTTACAGGGGTGCAGTTAATCCACCCCTCGGTGTATGTAGATTCATGACAGCAGGGCCAATTGCCACACATTAGAAAAAATAAATACATGTTCCGTAATGGAAGTCTGAACACTCCATACTGGGTGACTGGGTGCTCTCCCATCCTCATTCTCACGGCTTCTCACCACACCAGGTGATCAAGTTGTATGCCTGGGAGATTCCCTTCCATAGACTCATCATGGACGACAGGACCCAGGAGCTGGGTGTTTTGAAGAAGGCAGCCTTCCTCACAGCTGCTAGCGGCATCACGTGGACCTCTGCTCCTTTCCTTGTGGGTCTCCACCTCTGCTAAGCCCCCTGCTTGTGTGTCTCTTTTAACTGTGATCATTTTCAAACACCTTCTCAACAGGTTGCCTTGGCTACCTTTGCCACCTATGCTTTGGTGCACCGAGGCAGTGATACGGAGAGACTCACACCAGACAGGGTATTTGTGGCCCTGTCTCTATTCAACCTCCTGAGCTTCCCACTGTCCATGATGCCAGCAGTTATCTCCAACATTGTTCAAGTGAGTGCCTTACCAATGCCACACCTACACGCCACTCCTACATTCCACACCTACATACCACGCCCACATGCCACGCCTGCATACCACGCCCACATACCTTGCACCCTGTTGGGGGGGAGGCTCAGATTATTCCCTCTTACATCACACTTACCACTACCCTATCAAATGGACTCCTTGTCTGTTGCAGGCTAGGGTGTCCACAAGACGTCTGAGCAGTTTTTTGAAGGGCGAAGAACTAGACCCAAATGGTGTGATCAAGATGGACACACCTCCATCCTCTGGTGAGGGGATGACCATATAGCACCTTCCCTTTGTCATCTGCTGAACCAACAGATGATGAAGATGTAGTCACTGTAACAGGGGCTACCTTCACCTGGGACTCTCCAGAGAGACCTGTGTTATCAGAGTAGGCTGTGTGGCTGGGTCCACTGGTGGCCATTTGATGACCTGGGGGCCTTCATATCTTTTTAGCCTCAACCTCCACATCAGACCAGGGCAGCTGGTGGCTGTGGTCGGTCAGGTGGGAGCTGGTAAGTCCTCCCTCATCTCAGCACTGTTGGGGGAGGTGGAGAAGGTGGAAGGAACTGTCACCCTCAGGGTAAGCGTGGCCAAAGTATGGCAAGCCTCTCAGTTGAGTGGATGTTGACTTGTGCAGGGTAGGGTGGCCTACGTACCCCAGCAAGCCTGGATACAGAATGCTTCAGTCAAGGATAACATCTTGTTTGGCCAGCCGATGAATGGAACCTTGTACAGCAATACCCTTAGCTCATGTGCCCTTGGACCAGACTTGGACATCCTTCCAGCTGGGGATGCGACAGAGATAGGAGAAAAGGTATAACATCTGATGGGAGTGGAAAGAGGGAGAAGAGGAAGGGAAGAGAGAGGGATGTAAATTATGTTCTCTTGTGCAGGGCATCAACCTTAGTGGTGGTCAGAAGCAGAGGGTAAGCCTGGCCAGGGCTGTCTACCAACAGGCAGACATCTACCTTATGGATGATCCTCTGAGTGCAATGGATATCCATGTTGCCAAGCATATCTTTGAGAAGGCGATTGGACCTGAAGGTTTGCTGCAAGGAAAGGTAAGGAGGTACCCCCCAGGGAGAAGGATCTGTTATGACATATGCTTGTGATGCGTTAGGTCAGGGTCCTAGTGACCCATGGGCTTACATTCCTCCCTCAATGTGACCTGATTGTGGTCCTTGATGAGGGAAGGATTCGCGAGATTGGCACCTACTCTGAACTGATGAACAACAAGGGAGCATTCTCAGAGTTCCTTCAGACATATGCCACCACTGCGGAGGAGGGGTGTACTGGGGAGGAGGGAGAAGGTATAGTGTACTGGGGAGGAGGGAGAAGGTATAGTGTACTGGGTAGGAGAGAGAAGGTATAGTGTACTGGGGAGGAGGGAGAAGGTATAGTGTACTGGGGAGGAGAGAGAAGGTATAGTGTACTGGGGAGGAGTGAGAAGGTATAGTGTTCTTGGAAGGAATTGTGTATATATATACTGGGTGTTGGGGTAAAGGTTTAATTGTTGTCATTGCATCAGGTTAATGATACAAATTGTCCCTTACCATTTACAGGGTAATGTATGTTTATGAGATTGAATAAGAGAGACCTTTGCACCTTTTCATGTTATGCACAATTTTTTGTTGAGTGCGCGTGTTGTGTTCCATTGTGGTTGGAGACATTTACCATAATCTCGATCTGTGTGCAGTATCCGGTGGTGAGAGGCGGAATGGGGAGGAGCAGAAGTCCACTCGTTCTGAGGGAAGCAAGACAACTAGCATATCTCTGGACAAGGCACTCATCTCTACAGAGCATGCCCAAATAGGCAATGTGTGTATGTGTGTATGTGTGTATCATGTAGGCAGGCACATGCGCATGCGTTTGTGTGGCTTGTCCCACACAGCATGCATGATTTATTATTTTAAGTCCACTGTTACTCACATCTCTATTTAAAATATTGACTTGATCACATGAATTTGATAATGCTTAGGTTTTGAAGTGGTCCATCCTGGTCGTCTACTTCAGAGCTGTCTCTCTGTGGTTGCTGGCTCTAGTTATCTTCCTCTATGTACTGGCAAGCGTATTCTCTGAGCTGTCGAGCTTTCTACTTGCTGGTTGGAGCAACAAGGAAGCGAACATCAATCTCAATGTGTCATCCAAAATGCAAGTTCTTTATCAAAGGTACTTTCATCTACTCCATTTTTTATGTTCTCCTCTCCTGCACAGAGAGTTCTACCTTGGATCCTACACTGCCCTGGGCGCCTTGCAGGCGGTCTTCACGTTCCTAGCCACCTTCTCCCTTTTTGCCGGGATACGAGCGTCCCGCACCCTCCACAACACCATGTTGGAGAGGGTGCTGAGGGCTCCCATGCAGTTCTTTGACACCACCCCCCTCGGACGGATACTCAACAGGTTCTCAAAGGACATGTACATAGTGGATGTGGAGATTCCAAACACGTTTGACCAGTTCCTGGCGATGCTTACATTGGTGTTGTCTACTATTGTAGCCATCCTGATCGCCATCCCTATCTTTGGAATTGTGATCGTACCACTAGGAATATTCTACTTCTTGGTACAGGTACAATGTGAAGTGGGTGTGGTTTGATGATGTGCAGTGGGTGGAGTTTGCTCCTTATCATTTGATATAGGCACAGGTTTAAATTAGTACATTGAAATTTGTCTTAAGCCCTTGAGTAAAAAGGTTTAGTACTCATTTCAGCCCCTTCTATGTTATGGCTTTCTCAGAAAATTGTGGAGCTTTTTGCCTGAATACAACTGCATACTTTTAATAGAAAACAAGACACAATGCATACCATCTTGGTGACTTTATAAACAATACCTCTGCGACATGAACTGTGTGTAGCTTGAAGGCTGTACCCCTACAACAAATGACCTGTGAAGGCTGTACCTCTGGTATCCCCGGACATATGATGTAACACATTGTCTGCTTGTCACATTTAGCGCCTCTATACCTCCACGTCGCGTCAACTCCAGCGTATCGAATCCGTCAGCCGTTCTCCTATCTACTCACACTTCCAGGAGAGCATTCAGGGAGCCTCCAGTATCAGGGCATACCGGGTGGAGGAGAGGTTCATCTTTGAGAATGAGAGGAGAGTGGACCATAACCTGATGGCTCTTTTCTTAAGTGTCAACTCCAACAGGTCAGATTAACTTTGCAACCATAAAAAGGCTCTACACTAAGATAGATCTCCCACACAGGTGGCTGGCCATACGGTTGGAGTTTGTTGGGAACCTTATCATCTTCTTCACAGCCCTGTTTGCTGCTGTCCAGAGTAACTATGGGGCCAAACTTGGGATACCAAGAAATGCTGGACTGGTTGGCCTTGCCTTAACCTACTCTCTCCAGGTGCTTGAATTATTTTTTGCTTAGTTTTGTTAATATTATTAAATCCATTCTTGATATGTGTGCAGATTACACAATGTCTCAATTGGCTGGTACGTACGACCAGCCAATTAGAGACCGACGTTGTCGCTGTTGAGAGGATCAATGAGTACTCTGAGGTGGAGGCTGAGGTGAAAGTTGTGTGTGTGTGTGTGTGTGTGTGTGTGTGTGTGTGTGTGTGTGTGTGTGTGTGTGTGTGTGGCTATTTTCAGCTGTGTATACGTAGTGATTGGAGGACAGAGCACATCTCCGCATGCACACACACACACACACACACACACACACATACACACACACACACACACACACACACACACACACACACACACACACACACACACACACACACACACACACACACACACAGGCCCCAGCCATCATACCATCCAGACGTCCCCCTGATGGCTGGCCTACTGCTGGAGAGGTGAGGTTTGAAGGTTACTCCACTCGCTACAGGGAGGGGATGGACCTGGTGCTCAAGGACATCTCTGTCACTGTTCCAGGAGGGACAAAGGTTTGTATATATGTCTGGTCATTGTTCCTTTGGTTAGTTGGCCCCATTACAGATAGGGATAGTTGGCCGTACAGGAGCAGGGAAGACCTCCATGACACTGGCTCTCTTCCGTATCATTGAGGCAGTCCAGGGAGTTATTCAGATTGATGGTGTCAACATTGCTGATATTGGTATTCAAGACCTTCGGTCTAGGATCGCCATTATTCCTCAGGTGAGCTCTGTATGGAACAGAAAAGCACATTGATGTTGTATTTGGTTTGGGTGGTGTGTGGGTAGGACCCTGTGCTCTTCTCTGGGACCCTTCGTCTGAACCTGGACCCCTTCAACACCTATAC
Organism: Eunapius fragilis; assembly: GCA_963681505.1. Classification (NCBI taxonomy): domain Eukaryota; kingdom Metazoa; phylum Porifera; class Demospongiae; order Spongillida; family Spongillidae; genus Eunapius; species Eunapius fragilis. The sequence continues at coordinate 2,250,513 of OY811981.1, read as the reverse complement.
TGATGAGGACTTGTGGAGAGTACTGGAGATAGCCCATCTCAGAGACTTTGTGTCCACTTTGGCTGAAGGACTTACATACCCTGTGTCTGAAGGAGGAGAGAACCTTAGGTAACCATGGAGAGAGTTTATTTTTATAAATAGCCTCACAGTGTGTTTTGGTTTTCAGTGTTGGACAATGTCAGTTGGTGTGTTTGGCCCGTGCTCTGCTGAGGAAGACCAAGATCCTTGTATTAGATGAGGCAACAGCAGCAGTGGATATGGAGACAGATGATTTTATTCAGAAGACCATCCGTTCTGAGTTTGCCACTTGCACAGTGTTCACCATAGCCCACAGACTGAATACTATCATGGATTATGATTAGTGAGTGTGTGTGTGTGTGTGTGTGTGTGTGTGTGTGTGTGTGTGTGTGAATATGTTTGTTTACCGTACCTTCACACAGTGTACTGGTACTTGGAGCAGGCAAAGTGTTGGAATATGCATCTCCTACAGAGCTACTAGCCAACAGCAGTTCAGTCTTCTACTCTATGGCCAAAGATGCTGGTCTGGTCTCTTCTTAAAAACCATCAATTTCTTTTGTCTTGTGTATGATGTGAATGACATTTGTGGAGTTAACATGCGTAGGTAATGATGAGTGGCAGAATAGATCATGGTCATAATGTGTGTGAGTGATCTGTGTGTAGTAGATCACAGTTAACCATGTGTTAGTGATGTGTGTGGAGTAGATCATGGTTAACCATGTATGTGGAGTAGATCATGGTTAACCATCTGTGTGGAGTAGATCATGGTTAACCATCTGTGTGGAGTAGATCATGCATTATATGTTTAACACAAAACCAGTACACTGTTTTTACTCCTGGACACTAGGATGGTAATGCACTGAACTAAGTGAACTTGCTGGCATTTTCACTGCATGAAAGTTTGGATTTACAATATATTTACTACTCTTCAAAAGTGGTGCAAATGTGTATTACCGGTATGTAAATAATGTTGTGACATTTCTGCTATAGTAAATGAAAGCTTTATATTTACTATTGTGTTGATGTCACATATACCATATTGACATAAACAACAAAAAGTCACAAAAATGATGCCGATCGAGCCAGGAGGGCTTGGGCATTTTGCCGCATCAAAACAGTGCCGAGGCGACAATACATCAGGTTGCATTTAGCGTTTCAGAATTGGATGAGTGGGAGTGGATATTTCACATTTGTACCACATTTGATCAGTAAAGTAAATCCAAACTATCATGCAAACTATCATGCAGTGTTTGTTTAAAACCATCCTTGGTTTTGTTTGAAAAGCCAAACTAAACTTTTTAAAACTAGTAGAATGAGCACACATATTGCAAAATATACTTATTCTTTTGGAAGTGAAAACAACTACAATGTTTTGGTCTTTACCAGTTAAGGGCTCAGTAGCAAACTCCACAGTATGCTTTTCTGAAGGACTATAATAACATTAAATATATCTAAAATAATTTTGATGTATGGGTCTTTATTCTGTGCTCATACATGTATGAGCAGTCTCTAGTTTGTTGTCTTTGACTTAATTTTTTATTATCCACTGATAATTATTGACTGCTTTCCCTAGTACGGGTAATCAACACTATACACAGGGCCGGATCTAGAATTATTTTGAGAGGGGGGGGGGGGGGGGGGGGGGGCAAAGGGGAGGGGCGTTAATTATCATGGTTTGGGCGTGGCTACGAAAAATTGCGCGTAAAAAACTCAGAAGAAGATGTATCTGGGGTCTGGGGCTAAGCCCCAGCCGCTTTTTAATGCACCTATCAATGTCAAACCCCCCCAACCCCCCCCCCCCCCCCCCCCCCTCCATACGGGCTTAGGTGGGAGATATCCGGGATTTGATATGCGTCATTTGAAACTGCCCGACCCTGGGGGCGATTTGACTCAAATCGCCCCCAGGGTCGGGCAGTTTAAAATGACGCATATCAAATCTAAGCCCGTACGGAGGGGGAGGGGGGGGGGGGGGGGGGGGGGGGGGTCATGTGCAAACGCTAAAAAGTGTATTATTGGAAAGCCAAACAGTGCCGGCAGTACATGTTCAGGGGCGGATACACTGGATTTTGCCCCCCCCCCCCCCCCCCCCAAGTTAGATAATAGCGGAAGTGATTTGCGCAATCTGATTGGTCAATTGCAGGTATCTAAACGCAGTAGAAACCTAGAGAGGGACTCTAAGTGCCAGCGGGGGGGGGGGGGGGGGGGGGATTCTAAGTGCCCCGGGCACTTAGAATCCCCCCCACTGGCACTTAGAATCCCTCCCGTTATCGTTATCGCGTTGCGCGATAATGCATTGGTTGCTACGTACGCGTTGCTATTGTCTAACCTATATTTAAATATAGGGTTTTTGTCTCATTTTCCTTTTCTCAAAACCTTGTTCCCCTCCTTTTTACACCAACTTTGCCTCCAATTCTATATCCCACCAACTTTTTCGTTAGAGAATGTTTTTCTTTACTTGTATAATATAGTAGTATTTATGTGCTTTCTTGACACATTGTTTTGCTTTTAGTTTCATGTTGTAGGCAAAACATTTAATTCCATCGGGTTTTATACCCATGCATTCAGTGGTACGGAATGCAACAGCCTGAAAAGTATAGAGGTTCTCCCCGTGACGTCACAGACGCCATCTTGACAGAACAAAATATATAGAAAACGGTAGCCATCTTGAAAGAGAACTACGGGTTATGCACTTATCAATGCCACCCGGTACCACCCCCCCCCCCCCCCCCCCCCCCCCCCCCGTATGGGCGATGCCGGAATTAGGAGGGGATTTGACAATATTTGACCGGCGTGACGTGTTTAGGTAGGGGCAGTTTGACATGATAGGGGATTTGACATTATAGCCATGCCTACGGAGACAATAGGAGAATCGTAAAATTTTCAAATGCGGAGGAGGGACTGCCCATTGACAAAGTGATTAAGACAGCTTTCTGCAACGTTCTTGGCGGCGAAGTTGAGCATATTAGTGTACTGATACAGATAGCAGAGCAATGGGGTGAGCGGAAGGTCTTTGTTGATCTCCAGGCAAGGGCGGATACAGGATTTTCCAAAAAAAGGGGGGGGGGGGGGGGTTGAGACTCGCGATACGAAAAGCGGGGGGTGCTGTCCGTTTCAGGCCCGATACAAAAAGCGGGGAAGGGTTGGGGGGGCGGCTGCTTAGCAGAAGAGGGGAAGGTACCTTATATGAAAGGGGGGGGGGGGGGGGGGGGGGGTTGCAACCCCTAACCCCCTCCCCCCCCCTCCCCCCCCGCCGTATCCGCCTCTGCCAGGGGAGAGATATACCCGACAGGAGTACTTTGCAAGTATAAATACCAGTGCGCAAAGTGAGCGAGTTAAAAAATAAATAGTCAGCTGTATAGATTACGTATCACCCATATGTTTAATGCTGCAGGGGGGCCCTCGGATTCTACAAGACCACAGCCGCGGTGGGTGAGTTCGTATTTATACATATCACGGCGTTAAGCATGCATGCACATTTCCATGTACATGTGGCTGTATTGTGTGGATCACGAACTCTCCCAGCCCTAATATAATATTCATGCAAATTCTACATCGACATCTCGGCTATAGTGATAGTCCTTTTAGTTTACCCATGCCGGAATTATCTACCAAACAACTGGTAGATATTGGTTAATCTATCTAAATACGTGAGACCACATACTGATAAACATCAAAATGTCTTGGTATAAGGGTGCATACATGCTCTAAAACGTTACATGTGTGCTTTTTCTTTTCTTTCCCTACAGTGGCTGTTCCATGCAGCAATGGAGGACCTGCATCCCTGCAATACTTGTGGTGTGCTGGAGTATACGATGATAATGAGTCTGACTTTTGGGTAGCGTGATATGTGGTACTGCGCCTCATGTGAAGGTCTTATTGATGTACCAACATCTGAAACCTATATCTGCACTCACTGTTGTATGTGAATATTGTCTTTTTGTGTGTGTATATTTCATCAGTTCTTTTTTGAAAATTTCCATATATATGTTGTATATCAGCATAAAATTTTGATAAGTGTATATAAATAAATAAAGGAGCTGGAATTAAGACTATATGTACATGCATAAACTATATACCTGGGACGTCAGCTTCTAGTCATATGCATGATCATCATTCCGCCCTGCTACGTGCATGCAGCTACCGATTGATGAGTGCGATCTTCATTCGCCTGGTCTATTTTTGGCCGCCTCACATACAAAATGCAATTCACGGACTCGTGCTTAGCTTCTTCCGCGGTTTGTATGCCCGTGCTCGCGCATAAAAACCTGGCTTGAATAAAACAGAGCAATTAAAACTATACATCAAAACCTATGGTCAAACCCCGACCCCTTAGATAGGGAGGATTTGACAGCATACCGCAGTATAGTTTGATATGACGCAATGTCAAACCCCGACCCTTGCCCGTACGGGGGTGGGGGGGGGGGGGGGGGGGGGGGGGGGGGGTACCGGGTGGCATTGATAAGTGCATTACCATGATCACGTACCATTTCTGAGAACCACATCCGTGTTGACGTAATAGAGCATAAGTTGTGTACATATATAATGCTCAAGTGCTTTCTGATTCTTGGCATATAGTTTTGCTTTTTGTTTCATGTTGTAAACAAAACATAAACTTCATCGGGTTTTTACTTCTGCATTCAGCGGTACGAAATGCAACAGCCTGAAAATCGTGGTGAGTATGGTGTTTATGTTGCGGTAAGAGACATGGCGTATCTGCATACGTTGTTAAGGGGCCAAATCTGTATTGTATACGGAGAAGAATATGTAGTGCGCGCGAATGCAGACGTTGCGAAATGTCCCAGGGCCAAGGTATATGCATATACACAGCAAAAATAGAAATATTCTTTTCACTCCAACTGGACAATTAGCAGGAGTGACACACACTCTTGTTAAAACACGTACATACAGGTAGTTATTTTTGATATAGAAACGCATGTTATACGAACCAGCGCACGCTCCAAATTAAATACTTTTATGCCCGGCCACCAGTTTAGATTTATACAGACATGCTGACGCCGTCATTATATCATGCAGTTCACAATTGCGATTTGTTATTGCGGGAGTGATGTGCATATCACGGTTAACCATGTGTGTGAGTGATGTGTGTGGAGAACCAGGTTGTGTCATGCATGACAGCAACTTGGAACATGCTTCCATTCAGTGCCTCGCTGATCTTAGATCTGATCACATTAAGGCAGATTTCCGGGTCAGCAATTTTGTTTGCTGTGTACTTAACAGTTCAAATCCTCAATACAGCGGCTCCACCATTTCTGTGTGAAATTCGAACATCTAAAGAATCACAAGCACCAGTGCACTATGAAAAAACTGGAGAACTCAAAAAAAGCTCACAAAGGATGGACAATTCATCAGCTGGTCCAGCAAGAGAGAGAATATTCCATCTGACCAAATCAACAATTGAATATGTTCATCGCTTTAACCAGGTGTGCAATGGAGTATAGTAGAATCCTAGTAAGGAATTGTGCATTTAGATTAGGATTGCGACTAGCTAGACACACACCTTACAAAAGTTCAACCATTGTAACACATGCTGGTACCTTTTTTTTGTGCTTGGTTTTTTTTTGTGTCGTAAGGTTTCCGGTTATTTTTGCTGGTGCTAACTTGGGAGAGGTCATCACACATGTTTATTAATCACAGGTTAAGGTTCGACGCAGATTTCCCCTCACTGGAATCGAATCCATTGAGTATGATCCTGCAAAGGACCCCCTCGTTTTCAAGCTATTGTTCAGTGCTAGCGTTATGACTTTGGAGGCTTCTAGCTCAGAAGAAGCTGCTGACTGGGTCAATAAGATCAGATGTGGTAGGCAGAGCTGTTGTTGATGGTTGCGTGTGAGACAGTAGTTGTTTTCCCGCCAGAGTGGAAAAAGTGGCATACTTGTGAGAGCACTGATGTGCCTGAACGTTACCCCGACAACCCTAGTCCAATGGGACAAAAGCCATTCGGGGTGCAGTGCAAAGGTGATGCTCCGACGGCCAGTGAGGATGCACAGTATAGTCATAAGTCCAGGTCCAAGAATCGTGTGATGCGAGGGATTGCAAGAAAGTCTGCATGCATAATGGAAAGTACATGTAGTTCGGAGTTTCAAATGGGTAAATTACAGTGTGACCTCACAAAAGAGGTGCAAGCATTAACATTTCACTTTGCAGCCCCCACTGTGGAGGACCCACTTCACAAGGAGTGTACTATGATCAAGTATCCTCACAAGTCCTGGTCCCTACCCAGTGAAAGGCTTATCAAAGTAGCCAGTGGCAATCAGGTGAGCTGATACAAAGGGAGGATGATTTGGTTCAACATTTCCTGCTTCTATCATGCAGCACATTATGTGGCGAAGGTCTAAAATAAGCTCCTTTCATTTGGGAAAAACTTGTGAGTGCCTTTTAAAGAAAGATGTGGTTAGCACTTTGCAGTGGTACTAGATTATTTGTGTGGTACTTGCTGAGTGGCTGTTGTTATGGTTACACCCAATAGTGCTGCTTATGCGTGTATGGGAGGTCCGCATTGGTCAGCAGACAAAGTGGTTTGAGCAGTTCCCCTATGAGGAACTTAAGGAAAGGTCATTCTCCCTAATCTATGAACAGGAGAGAAGTTAAGTGGAAACATGCTTTGTTCAGGTGTGATACCCTCCACTATGCACAGAGGGAGGGAGTTATGTTGGATTGTCCTCCTTTGACCTCATCTGCAATGATCCCAACCAGTACAATCTGTGGACAGAAAGAGTTAGGAAGCATCTAGCTTAAACTCCTCCCATACCTTGACACGCCTATGTCTCCCTCTCACTCCCACCCCTCCCTCTTCCCTACTCCCTCTCCTCCTCCTCCTCCCCTCCCCTCCCCCACCCATCCTCCTCTCCTCCCCTCCTCCCTGCCCCTTTATTTTTAATGTCTCTTTTTCTCAACTTACCACCTCCACCCTTCCTTTGCCATCTTCCTGTGTTCCCATTTCCCGCTTCCGACCCTCAACCCCCCCACAATCATCCACTCCCTCGCACCTTCTCCACCCTCACCAATTACTATGTGCCCTTTCTCACTATGCACCCTTCTGTGATATTTTTTTAGTTAAAAAATATTAGTTCCCGTCGTTCACAATTGGAACAAAACAATTCTGACAAAGACTCCTTCAACCTGTATCCATATCAGCCCTATGCCTCTCATAATTATTGTTATTGAACATGTATAGCACACTTCCTCAATTTAAGTGTAGCTGGTTGAAGTATGTGTGGAACACCAAAAGCTTGGACGATGAACTGCCAGAGAAAATAGCCCAGTCGTTACTGCTCAAGATTAACCCCTTCTGTGAACCACATGAAGCCAAAGAGCTCATTACAGTGCGTTTTTAACAAAAAATTTTCCTCCTTCTGCATGACCATATGGCCCCACCCACCCAGCAAGCCACCTGTATCAGTACAGCTCTAATGTCATCAACACCAATGGTAGTGCCCTACGTATGGATGGCTTCATTCTCCTCTTCAATTTAATGTGTGAGAGAGGAAGGGTAAGATATGATGTGATGTGTGTGTGATATGACTGTCCCCTTAACTACTCCACACTTGCACTGTCCCCTTAACTACTCCACACTTGCACTGTCCCCTTAACTACTCCACACTTGCACTGTTCCCTTAACTACTCCACACTTGCACTGTCCCTTAACTACTCCACACTTGCACTGTCCCCTTAACTACTCCACACTTGCACTGTCCCCTTAACTACTCCACACTTGCAATGTATTTTGTTCTCCTTTGCAGCTCCATGAATTGTTCAAACACTATGCTAGGGGCGATAATGACCTTGGACTACAAATAGATGAACTCAAGAACTTCCTTGTTGAAAAATGTTTGGTATGTTGAAGCTGCTGGTATATTGATTATACAGCCACACAGGTGTATTGTAATGTGAGTGGTTGTCTAATGACGCACAGGGAAGCAGTAATGTAAACATATTTCAGTTAACAGTAATATGCTTCAGTGGCACATTATCTTGGTACTTTAAGAAATTTATTTTTGCAACAAATTTGCCAATTTAACTGACTACTTGTGACTAATTTCTTAATGCCTATATCTTAAAATAGAATAATTGCATGATAATTAAGTATGAGATCCACACATCTTTTGGGAATGGATTTTTTGAAGATGGGATTGCATGCTGTTTCATTGCAGTGGCAGCCAAACGACTGTAACCATGACAAACTCAAACAACTGGTACACCAACATGACTGCCAACAACACCGGTCATTCAAAAAATATGTGGCAAAGGACAACCCACATAAATATACTTCAGCCATGAAAACACCTTTGTTATCTTTTGCGGGATTTTTGAGGTGAAAGGATAAACTACTTGGGTGCCATTTTTATTGCAGACCCTTTCTACAGTATTTTAAGAAGCAATTGCAATGCTGAACCAATGGAAACAGAAACGGTACAAGTATGTCACACACACACACACACACACACCACATACACACACACACACAGCATTTCTGTTCCATCTCTTCCTTTGGTTTTCATCCTCTCCATGCCACAACAATTTCCTATGCACAAGGGGGCATTTGTCCTATCAATTGTCCGATTTAATCAATAATGAAATTAATTATGCCTTAACCAAAACCCTGATATGATAATATCCACGGACTTTGCTTTATTTTCCTGCCCTATCCATACTACCCAAGGCTAATACACTTTCCCCCCATGATATCTCTCTGCTGTCCTGATGCTCATAGGACATGGACCAGCCTCTGTCCCACTACTTCATCAATTCAAGCCACAACACTTACCTTGAAGAGGACCAGCTAAAGGGAAGTTCCAGCTGTGAGGCTTACATACGTGCCCTGCTCCTAGGCTGTCGATGTGTG
>OY811981.1:2148002-2241432 GCA_963681505.1 Eunapius fragilis | reverse complement strand
ATTGTCTTTTTGTGTGTGTATATTCATCAGTTCTTTTTTGAAAAATTTCCATATATATGTTGTATATCAGCATAAAATTTTGATAAGTGTATATAAATAAATAAAGGAGCTGGAATTAAGACTATATGTACATGCATAAACTATATACCTGGGACGTCAGCTTCTAGTCATATGCCATGATCATCATTCCGCCCTGCTACGTGCATGCAGCTACCCGATTGATGAGTGCGATCTTCATTCGCCTGGTCTATTTTTGGCCGCCTCACATACAAAATGCAATTCACGGACTCGTGCTTAGCTTCTTCCGCGGTTTGTATGCCCGTGCTCGCGCATAAAAACCTGGCTTGAACTAAAACAGAGCAATTAAAACTATACATCAAAACCTATGGTCAAACCCCGACCCCTTAGATAGGGAGGATTTGACAGCATACCGCAGTATAGTTTGATATGACGCAATGTCAAACCCCGACCCTTGCCCGTACGGGGGTGGGGGGGGGGGGGGGGGGGGGGGGGGGGGGGGGGGTACCGGGTGGCATTGATAAGTGGCATTACCATGATCACGTACCATTTCTGAGAACCACATCCGTGTTGACGTAATAGAGCATAAGTTGTGTACATATATAATGCTCAAGTGCTTTCTGATTCTTGGCATATAGTTTTGCTTTTTGTTTCATGTTGTAAACAAAACATAAACTTCATCGGGTTTTTACTTCTGCATTCAGCGGTACGAAATGCAACAGCCTGAAAATCGTGGTGAGTATGGTGTTTATGTTGCGGTAAGAGACATGGCGTATCTGCATACGTTGTTAAGGGGCCAAATCTGTATTGTATACGGAGAAGAATATGTAGTGCGCGCGAATGCAGACGTTGCGAAATGTCCCAGGGCCAAGGTATATGCATATACACAGCAAAAATAGAAATATTCTTTTCACTCCAACTGGACAATTAGCAGGAGTGACACACACTCTTGTTAAAACACGTACATACAGGTAGTTATTTTTGATATAGAAACGCATGTTATACGAACCAGCGCACGCTCCAAATTAAATACTTTTATGCCCGGCCACCAGTTTAGATTTATACAGACATGCTGACGCCGTCATTATATCATGCAGTTCACAATTGCGATTTGTTATTGCGGGAGTGATGTGCATATCACGGTTAACCATGTGTGTGAGTGATGTGTGTGGAGAACCAGGTTGTGTCATGCATGACAGCAACTTGGAACATGCTTCCATTCAGTGCCTCGCTGATCTTAGATCTGATCACATTAAGGCAGATTTCCGGGTCAGCAATTTTGTTTGCTGTGTACTTAACAGTTCAAATCCTCAATACAGCGGCTCCACCATTTCTGTGTGAAATTCGAACATCTAAAGAATCACAAGCACCAGTGCACTATGAAAAAACTGGAGAACTCAAAAAAAGCTCACAAAGGATGGACAATTCATCAGCTGGTCCAGCAAGAGAGAGAATATTCCATCTGACCAAATCAACAATTGAATATGTTCATCGCTTTAACCAGGTGTGCAATGGAGTATAGTAGAATCCTAGTAAGGAATTGTGCATTTAGATTAGGATTGCGACTAGCTAGACACACACCTTACAAAAGTTCAACCATTGTAACACATGCTGGTACCTTTTTTTTGTGCTTGGTTTTTTTTTGTGTCGTAAGGTTTCCGGTTATTTTTGCTGGTGCTAACTTGGGAGAGGTCATCACACATGTTTATTAATCACAGGTTAAGGTTCGACGCAGATTTCCCCTCACTGGAATCGAATCCATTGAGTATGATCCTGCAAAGGACCCCCTCGTTTTCAAGCTATTGTTCAGTGCTAGCGTTATGACTTTGGAGGCTTCTAGCTCAGAAGAAGCTGCTGACTGGGTCAATAAGATCAGATGTGGTAGGCAGAGCTGTTGTTGATGGTTGCGTGTGAGACAGTAGTTGTTTTCCCGCCAGAGTGGAAAAAGTGGCATACTTGTGAGAGCACTGATGTGCCTGAACGTTACCCCGACAACCCTAGTCCAATGGGACAAAAGCCATTCGGGGTGCAGTGCAAAGGTGATGCTCCGACGGCCAGTGAGGATGCACAGTATAGTCATAAGTCCAGGTCCAAGAATCGTGTGATGCGAGGGATTGCAAGAAAGTCTGCATGCATAATGGAAAGTACATGTAGTTCGGAGTTTCAAATGGGTAAATTACAGTGTGACCTCACAAAAGAGGTGCAAGCATTAACATTTCACTTTGCAGCCCCCACTGTGGAGGACCCACTTCACAAGGAGTGTACTATGATCAAGTATCCTCACAAGTCCTGGTCCCTACCCAGTGAAAGGCTTATCAAAGTAGCCAGTGGCAATCAGGTGAGCTGATACAAAGGGAGGATGATTTGGTTCAACATTTCCTGCTTCTATCATGCAGCACATTATGTGGCGAAGGTCTAAAATAAGCTCCTTTCATTTGGGAAAAACTTGTGAGTGCCTTTTAAAGAAAGATGTGGTTAGCACTTTGCAGTGGTACTAGATTATTTGTGTGGTACTTGCTGAGTGGCTGTTGTTATGGTTACACCCAATAGTGCTGCTTATGCGTGTATGGGAGGTCCGCATTGGTCAGCAGACAAAGTGGTTTGAGCAGTTCCCCTATGAGGAACTTAAGGAAAGGTCATTCTCCCTAATCTATGAACAGGAGAGAAGTTAAGTGGAAACATGCTTTGTTCAGGTGTGATACCCTCCACTATGCACAGAGGGAGGGAGTTATGTTGGATTGTCCTCCTTTGACCTCATCTGCAATGATCCCAACCAGTACAATCTGTGGACAGAAAGAGTTAGGAAGCATCTAGCTTAAACTCCTCCCATACCTTGACACGCCTATGTCTCCCTCTCACTCCCACCCCTCCCTCTTCCCTACTCCCTCTCCTCCTCCTCCTCCCCTCCCCTCCCCCACCCATCCTCCTCTCCTCCCCTCCTCCCTGCCCCTTTATTTTTAATGTCTCTTTTTCTCAACTTACCACCTCCACCCTTCCTTTGCCATCTTCCTGTGTTCCCATTTCCCGCTTCCGACCCTCAACCCCCCCACAATCATCCACTCCCTCGCACCTTCTCCACCCTCACCAATTACTATGTGCCCTTTCTCACTATGCACCCTTCTGTGATATTTTTTTAGTTAAAAAATATTAGTTCCCGTCGTTCACAATTGGAACAAAACAATTCTGACAAAGACTCCTTCAACCTGTATCCATATCAGCCCTATGCCTCTCATAATTATTGTTATTGAACATGTATAGCACACTTCCTCAATTTAAGTGTAGCTGGTTGAAGTATGTGTGGAACACCAAAAGCTTGGACGATGAACTGCCAGAGAAAATAGCCCAGTCGTTACTGCTCAAGATTAACCCCTTCTGTGAACCACATGAAGCCAAAGAGCTCATTACAGTGCGTTTTTAACAAAAAATTTTCCTCCTTCTGCATGACCATATGGCCCCACCCACCCAGCAAGCCCACCTGTATCAGTACAGCTCTAATGTCATCAACACCAATGGTAGTGCCCTACGTATGGATGGCTTCATTCTCCTCTTCAATTTAATGTGTGAGAGAGGAAGGGTAAGATATGATGTGATGTGTGTGTGATATGACTGTCCCCTTAACTACTCCACACTTGCACTGTCCCCTTAACTACTCCACACTTGCACTGTCCCCTTAACTACTCCACACTTGCACTGTTCCCTTAACTACTCCACACTTGCACTGTCCCTTAACTACTCCACACTTGCACTGTCCCCTTAACTACTCCACACTTGCACTGTCCCCTTAACTACTCCACACTTGCAATGTATTTTGTTCTCCTTTGCAGCTCCATGAATTGTTCAAACACTATGCTAGGGGCGATAATGACCTTGGACTACAAATAGATGAACTCAAGAACTTCCTTGTTGAAAAATGTTTGGTATGTTGAAGCTGCTGGTATATTGATTATACAGCCACACAGGTGTATTGTAATGTGAGTGGTTGTCTAATGACGCACAGGGAAGCAGTAATGTAAACATATTTCAGTTAACAGTAATATGCTTCAGTGGCACATTATCTTGGTACTTTAAGAAATTTATTTTTGCAACAAATTTGCCAATTTAACTGACTACTTGTGACTAATTTCTTAATGCCTATATCTTAAAATAGAATAATTGCATGATAATTAAGTATGAGATCCACACATCTTTTGGGAATGGATTTTTTGAAGATGGGATTGCATGCTGTTTCATTGCAGTGGCAGCCAAACGACTGTAACCATGACAAACTCAAACAACTGGTACACCAACATGACTGCCAACAACACCGGTCATTCAAAAAATATGTGGCAAAGGACAACCCACATAAATATACTTCAGCCATGAAAACACCTTTGTTATCTTTTGCGGGATTTTTGAGGTGAAAGGATAAACTACTTGGGTGCCATTTTTATTGCAGACCCTTTCTACAGTATTTTAAGAAGCAATTGCAATGCTGAACCAATGGAAACAGAAACGGTACAAGTATGTCACACACACACACACACACACACCACATACACACACACACACAGCATTTCTGTTCCATCTCTTCCTTTGGTTTTCATCCTCTCCATGCCACAACAATTTCCTATGCACAAGGGGGCATTTGTCCTATCAATTGTCCGATTTAATCAATAATGAAATTAATTATGCCTTAACCAAAACCCTGATATGATAATATCCACGGACTTTGCTTTATTTTCCTGCCCTATCCATACTACCCAAGGCTAATACACTTTCCCCCCATGATATCTCTCTGCTGTCCTGATGCTCATAGGACATGGACCAGCCTCTGTCCCACTACTTCATCAATTCAAGCCACAACACTTACCTTGAAGAGGACCAGCTAAAGGGAAGTTCCAGCTGTGAGGCTTACATACGTGCCCTGCTCCTAGGCTGTCGATGTGTGGAGATTGACTGCTGGGATGATAGTAAGGTGTAGCTACATGTAGCTCCAGGATAAGCAAACTGTTAATGAAGTTGTGATTACACGACACCACTGGTGTGCCCCTCCCCTCCCACCTCTCCTCCCACCTCTCCCTTCCCACATCTCCCTCCCACTTTCCCTCCCACCTCTCCCTCCCACCTCTCCCTCCCACCTCTCCCTCCCACCTCTCCCCTCCCACCCCTCCCTCCCACCTCTCCCCTCCCACCTCTCCCCTCCCACCCCTCCCTCCCACCTCTCCCTCCCACCTCTCCCTCCCACCTCTCCCCTCCCACCTCTCCCCTCCCACCTCTCCCCTCCCACCTCTCCCATCCCACCTCTCCCCTCCCACCTCTCCCCTCCCACCTCTCCCCTCCCACCTTTCCCCTCCTTTTCGCTGTGCAATTCTAAAATGGCTTGCAGCCCTGTGTTCTGAGAATACATACGGCCAAACATAGTGCAGTTCTCTTCATCCTTCTTCTCTATAGCCTTTTTCTCCTGCTTCTGCCAATGTTTTAACCCCTCCTCCCCACCCTCCCTTAGCTGTGAGAATGGGAGGGGAAGAAATATGCATTTATCATGGATACACACTGACAACAAAATTGGGCTTCAGTACTGTCATTAGTACAATTAAGGTAAGGTGTATGTAGCAGCTGTGTGGTGCGTACAAAAGGCATTATTTAGAATGTGAATAGGCCCTACTTTTACAGCAGAATATGTCTGCATAACATATGTGGCGGTCTTCCCTGTACATTTGTAAGCATGCAGAGCACTACTTCAGGGAGCATGAGTGTAGACGTGTCCACACCCTGTGTGTACAACATCCTGCATTGTAACTATGTTGTGTTCATGTATATGTGTGTGTATGTGTGTATGTGTGTATGTGTGTATGTGTGTATGTGTGTATGTGTGTATGTGTGTATGTGTGTATGTGTGTATGTGTGTATGTGTGTATGTGTGTATGTGTGTATGTGTGTATGTGTGTATGTGTGTATGTGTGTATGTGTGTATGTGTGTATGTGTGTATGTGTGTATGTGTGTATGTGTGTATGTGTGTATGTGTGTATGTGTGTATGTGTGTATGTGTGTATGTGTGTATGTGTGTATGTGTGTATGTGCTTATGTGTGTGTTTGTGTGTTTTTGTGTGTTTTGTATGTGTGTATATGTGTATGTGTCTGTGTGTCTGTGTGTATGTGTGTATGTGTATGTGTGTATGTGTATATGTGTGTATGTGTACATGTATGTGTAGATGTGTGTATGGTGTATATGTGTGTAAGTGAATGTTTATATGTGTGCGTGTATGTGTATGTGACTACGTGATGTATAAATAATATACATTAATAGTGATGAGACACTCTTGGTGCCTAAATGAACTCAGGTTGTAAGCCCCTTGTGAGGATGGTAATCTCACAAGGTGCACATTTTAGCTGCCCATAGATGTCCTATTGTTCCAACGGTTTGGGCTTCCCCAGGGTGTGGTTTATTATTTCTATTGATACAACTGCGCACGCACGTGCATGGTTGCACATGTGCACACACACAAACACACACACACACACACACACACACACACACACACACACACACACACACACACACACACAAACACACACACACACAAACACACACACACACACACACACACACACACACACACACCTACATGCACACAAACAGGACTATGCCTTTCGTACTTCACTGTACCCGGTCATCATCTCCATCGAGAACCACTGTTCTCCCAAAAATCAGCGTCTGATGGCCAAAATGTTTGTAGAGATCGTGGGAGACATGTTGTGTAGAGAGAACCTGGTGGAGAGAGAAGGCAGAGAGAGATTACCTTCTCCCCAAGAGCTGCAGAGGAAGATAATACTCAAGGGGACCTTCAAGAAGGAGGTATGTTGTTAATCTGAGGGTATGATTGTTATGACCATCCCCCCCACTCCCCCACCCCCAAGGTGGCATCAGCCACTAGCAGACATTTCAGTGAGACCCGAGTCCTCAGAGAGAAGTCAAAATCTGTGAGTAATGGTGCATCACATTGTTAATGTTTTACAGTTTTATTCTCATCCACACCATTTCCATCATATAGACACTGGAACTGGAAAGGATATTCGGACGAGACCAAACGGTACATTGCTGCATGAGGTGACCACATATTCATTCACAACTTTGACATATATATATATTTAAAGCTCAAATTGGTGGAGCAAGATGACCAACAGACAGAACCTGAAGTGAGTGTTTCAATCCTCCCGGTCCCCTGGTGCATGTAACACAACACATCCCTCCGGGCACGTTGCAGGATATCGTTACTGACCTCAAGGAACTTATTGTGTACTGCCGTTCAATTGCCATCAAGCCTTGGGACTGGGACCAGCAGAAATTGAGTTCAATCAGTGAGATGTTCTCCTTTGGATCCACAACAGCCATGAACAT
This sequence comes from Eunapius fragilis, assembly GCA_963681505.1. NCBI lineage: Eukaryota > Metazoa > Porifera > Demospongiae > Spongillida > Spongillidae > Eunapius > Eunapius fragilis. Next base: position 2,234,035 of record OY811981.1, on the reverse strand, counting down.
GTGCGTGACCAATCAGCAAGGTGACTAGTTGTCTCAGCAAGCCTGAACACCAGCTATTCATGTGTGCAATTTCACTTCTACAGCTATGCTTGCATGCACTGGGAGACAACTGGTACGTACCTACCCCAAGGCTACAAGCATTGACTCATCTAACTACGATCCAACCCTGCTATGGAGCTGTGGGGTGCAGATGGTAGCACTTAACTTCCAGAAACCAGGTGATGGGCAGCGTGGGGGCACCTCCTCTTCCATCCGTAACTCCCTGGCTTTGCATGCATCTAGACGTGTGGATGCACCTGAACCAGGGATTTTTCAGACAGAATGGAGGGTGTGGCTATGTGTTGAAGCCGGAGGTGATGAGGATGAGGCGAGAAGGTAGACCTCACCTGTGTGTACCCTCTGCACCTGTGTGTCCTTCTCCCTGTTACCTGCACCTGCGTGTCCTTCTCCCTGCTATGTACCTGTTACCTGTGTGTGTCCTTCCCCCTGCTACCTGTTACCTGCTACCTGTTACCTGCGTGTCCTTCTCCCTGCTATGTGCCTGTTACCTGTGTGTGTCCTTCCCATGGCTATGCTTGCAGACATACAGCCCTACTCTCCATTCATGAATAGGCCGAATCCCAGCATCCCAACGGTCCACCTGGAGATAGAGGTAAGCTAGGGCAGCCCAGGACGGCTCTACTGTAATTCCTCTGCTACGTCGCAGCTCATTTCGGGACAGCTGCTGAGCCCATATGCCAAGAAGAGTATGGAGGTGACTGTGGATATACACACCTATGGTATTCCAGCAGACACACACAAGATGGAACAGGCTAAATGTGTATGTTTAATAAATTGACCACACCTTCTCCAAAATGTGTACACTAATAGACCCTCTGTATCCCCTCCCCACCCTTATCCTTTACAATTAACTTTCATTATAGCAGAACTCCACTTTTTGGCCCCAGTGGGAGGATGGGAGACATGTTTACCGCAAGGAGATACTCATGCCAGAACTGGTAGCCTATATCCATCAGCTCTTCAGCATGGCAATGGTGTGTCTAACTTTCCTTCTATCCCTTCAGTGTCTGGTGTACTTCAGAGTTGAGGTAACGTCTAAGCTAGGCAGTCAACAGTTGCACGGGCAGAACTGCATCCCTCTGACCAAGCTAACGCCAGGTAATGGGGGGTGTGACCCACGTTGGCAAGCAAGCTTACCTGCTCCCTTCACCTGTCCCCATCTCCTCCTTCCCTTTCTTCCTGTCTCCATCTCCTTTCCCGTTCCCATTTCCTCCCCCTCTTCTGCCACCCCCCACCATTTCCTTCTCCTCCTCCCCAATCCATTACTCTCCTCCTCCCCAATCCATTGCTCTCCTCCTCCCCAATCCATTACTCTCCTCCTCCCCAATCCATTACTCTCCTCCTCCACTCTCCCTCAATTACCCCTTTCCAAATACAGGCATCAGGTATGTCCCATTGCGGACCTCAGGAGGTGAGCTAATTCAAGAGTCAGGCATCTTTGTTATGATTAAGAAGGAGACCCAAAGCAAAGACCATCACAAGGAGGGCGAGACTTAGTCAAACAACACTACAAGTGTGGGACAAGGGAAAAAAACTTTTTTCTTAGCTTTTATAATTACATGCACAACTGATACAGTGGACCTGTCATTAATTATAAACCTCCTCCCCCTCCCCCTCCTCCCTGTTTCCCTTCTTGGGATGGATTTGAATGTAACACACAAACATATAATACACAGGTGACAACTACACAACATGCCCCGCCCCCATGCCATATAAGGTTCGTATGACGGTACTCTGTTTCCCCAACGGGAACCTCCCCCCGCTTATGGTGGCGGGGGCAGGGGAAGGTAGCCTCTTCACCGTGCCAATGTACTTGCTGTAAGGAGAGACGGCCCCGCTCTCAGGTACCTCACGACCTGACCAATCACCTTGTTTGGCGGGAGTTGCACCGGCCTCAATTCTAGTCGCTGCCATCTGATCGGAGATGCTGCCATCAACTGCATCATCCCCCGGTGTGACCCTGGCACAAGGGGTCCCAGGTCCTCCCCTCTCCTCCTCCTCCTCCTCCTCCTCCTTGCCCTCAAGGTCGACAGAGCTCCCCATTGGGCCCACGACTTCAGCAGGCTGCAAGGGGCTCCCCCCAGCACCTTGAGTCGACCCTCCTTGCGCCTGTTGTTGCCGGCGGTGGTGGGTGTGACAGATGTGGTCGACCATCTTAAGGACGCCCAGCCTATCCGCTATGCACAGTGTCTCCACAAGCTCCATACGCAGGGGGTACCCCTCACCACTGCTGGTACCCTACAGACAACAGGAGAAAGCACGTGTACGTTGAAATAACTGCTTTGAGAGTGAAGTTTTTTAAAGGTCACAACTACATGTAACAGGATAGCAATCAGTGAAAGGTCTGGGGATCTTAAGACTCTAGAAATTAATATCCATCAGTAAGGGGAGGAAGGTAAGGGAGGGAGGAGAAGGGGAGGGGAAGATGGAGGGAAGAGAGGAGAGAAAGGGAGGGAGACGAGGAGGGAAGGGGGAGTGGAGGGAGAGGAAAGGGGAAGGAAGGAGGGAGGAAGAGGAAGGGAAGGGGAGGGAGGGAGAGGGTAGAAGTGATTGAGGAAAATTCACAAGTACAGACTTACATCACTTTGGAGAGCTTCCACACTAAAGCTTGTTTGGTTTGAGAGTAGCAGCTGGACAGCCTTCATCAGAGATGACAAAGGAAACCAGCTGTGGTGATAGGAAAGGAATACATGTACACACATGCACACACATATCACATACCATCACGTCCACATACATCGGTACACCATAAAACCCCTCCACCACATCACACTCACAGTATCTCTTCCATCTCGACTTTCTGACGCCCAGATCTACTTCGAGCCTGCTGGAACAGCTCAGGGTAATCCTTGTATTCAACCCTCAGAAAATGGCTAACATATTCGGTGTTCTCATTGACTACCTGCAGGCATGAATTCAAGACACCCTGCTAGTAATCTCCCATAAGAATATGGCTTATAACAGGTGGCAGGGGGACCTGACCACTAACCAGTACAGGGACGTCAGTCAGGTGGCAGGGGAACCTTACCACTAACTAGTACAGGGACATCAGTCAGGTGGCAGGGGAACCTTACCACTAACTAGTACAGGGACATCAGTCAGGTGGCAGGGGAACCTTACCACTAACTAGTACAGGGAGGTATTAAACATACTAAACAAAGAAGCATGCATGTACAGATCTACACATAAGTACACATAGTGAATTGCCACACCCACAGATTAGAAAGTAAAAATTTCTGGGGAAACATTAATAAAAACTGTCTGGGGATGAGGCTAAAGTGAATTGCCTGTATTCCAGCAGATGAAGTTAGGTGATTGAGCATGGTAATATGAAGACCTAATGGATATTGGGAGAAGTAACCCACGACAAAAAGTGTGTGTGTGTGTGTGTGTGTGTGTGTGTGTGTGTGTGTGTGTGTGTGTGTGTGTGTGTGTGTGTGTGTGTATGTACACGTACAACCATGGACTAATTGCGACACAGGGTAAACTGGCCACTACAAACAAGCTGCTCCCTTTATATCAACATGGTGCACAATCCCAAATGATGCACACCACCATCACCAGACAAATGGCCCTTCTTGCCTTGAAGACATTGTTCTCCACATAATTCTCCAATGCAGATACGAGGAAGGACGCATCACCAATGATGTGAAGGGTCTCCTCACTGCACTCCCTCGCAGCTGTCACTCTCCCGCTCTTCTCCCTAGAGACAGAGCCCACGTTATTACATGACCATGTTGCCCACTAAGTGGCCTAAATTGAAATGTTTGCAAACGAATAACCAATCCATGCTGCACTCCTACCCTCTCCACCTTTCCCACCTTCCCTTCCTCACATCCTCTTCCCCCTCCCTCCCCAATACCGTCTTCTCTCAGCTGTAAATATTCCACAGGGTCTGAGGGCAAGGTACAATTGAACCCACTACAACACAGTTATGGCTATGGCTGGCTCCCAGCTCAGTACATTCACACGCTGCATGCACCCCCCCCCCCCCCCCCCCCCCCCATACACATACACACACTTGTACTGCTCAGACTCCACATACAGGACAACATCATGAAGAACATAAAGGACCTTCCTTTGTTATTGCCTTGCTCCTATTATTGCCCAACTCTCTTACACTCCAACAACCTCCATCTATCCTCACTACCCTTTTTCAAGATCCCCCTGGTCCCTCCTCGTTCCCTTCCCCTCCTGATCCTTGTCTTGTTTTCCCTCACCTTCCTCCTCCTCTTCCCTCCCCTTCCTTCTCTCCCTCCTCTTCCCTCCCCCTCTCCTCCCCTCCTCTTCCCCTCCTCCTTCTCTTCCTTTCCCCTATTCCTCTCCTCTCCTCTTCCCTCCCTCCTCACATTTTTCCATGTGTCTCATCTCCCACTCCTTCCCTCCTCTCCCCCTCCTTCCACTCACAGCATTCCCTTCAGACCACCGAAGTCGCTCCAGTCGTTATAGCCGTAGTTCAGATGTCCCAGCAGGAACAGGGGTTCCCCCGTGTGGGGGTGGGGCGCGTAGGGCAGGATCCCAGCGGCGCTGTAAGATCCTACCATCCTCTTGTACGCCTTGTTGGTCAGCGGATAGCAGATCACCCGGGAGTTGTCCAGTTTAACGCACCTGATCCTGTGAGTCCTCTTGGTCCGCTTCTTGAAGACCACCCCGCTCTCGAACTCAATGACGTCATCGCCCAGCGCCATCGCCGCGTAAGGGTCCTCCGCGAAGGCCCTCTCGATGCGGTCGCTCTGCTCGGGCTGGAAGTTCACCCACAGCCTCTCCATGTCGTCCAGCTCGTCGCTGACATTTTTCGGCTTGCTCACGTACTTCTGCTGCCAGACCGTTCCGGGTCCCCAGCCCCATGCAGCGCTGAAGGCATCCCAGTGGTACCTTGTCACCTTTAACCCTTCGTACGCGTTCTCCCAACTGAAGTGCTCGTACAGCTTCTCGACGAAGCAGGGGCCGAGGAGGGCCCCGTCAGAACAAACCACGCCTATTCTGACCCTGCCTTCTCCTGAACGCTGCGCCTCTTTGACTAGTCGCACTGTCTCGGAGATCATTATTTTCAGCTGGGCGCTGGCATCTGTCTGTGTAAACATCCACTCGATCATTAGCCTAACGAAGGCGGTAAAAATATTTTTCGATTACATGTTTGCTCCAAAGAGTAACTAGTCAACGCTGTTACCCGCTACTTGAGCCTACAGTACCTGTCGCGAAGAGGGGACATTGTTGTACTTGCCCACGGTGGAGGCAGAACCGCCAGGTCGATGAAGCCTTCCAAGTGGAACACTTTAGCGCAGTCAGCCGGCTCGCCTGGTGAGACCGCGGCAGATATCAACTCGAGTTCCATGTTGTCTAGTCTCGTCCCCAACCAAAGCATATCATCAGGCTGGGCTGGGAACGAGACTAAAGCGAATTCATCGAATTGTATTACAACTACCGGTAATAATGCATGTGGGGGGTCGCACTCATGCCAAGTAAATTTTTCCTACATCAAATTTCTTCTTGTAGTATGTAGTTAACTCATGATCACATTCATACAAGCTCGGTGTGTGCGTGTGTGTGTGTTGCATATGTGTGGGTGTGTATGTGTGTGTGTGTGTGTGTGTGAATTGTAAAGGATAAGGATAGGGTCTATCATTGCACACATTTCAGAGAAGGTGAGGTAAGCTAGGGCAGCCCAGGATGGCTCTACTGTAATTCCTCTGCTATGTCGCAGCTCATTTCTGGACAGCTGCTGAGCCCATATGCCAAGAAGAGTATGGAGGTGACTGTGGACATACACACCTATGGCATCCCAGCAGACACACACAAGATGGAACAGGCTAAATGCGTATGTTTAGACCTCTCCGAGGCCCCGCCTCATTGTTATCATGGGTGACATAATATTCCGGTTGCAATCCACTAAATTTGCAATTTTTACAAGTGCAGTTGACTGCAATCATAAGTAAAACAGTTTGAACATGGTTCCAGGACTTGCACAATTGACGCCACTGGAATGTAATTAACGGAACACATTCTCTGTGAGAAAATTGGGTGGTATGTAAGATAGGAATGTTGTGAGGTTTCTGATTGTAAAGGAAATGGAACAGATCTACATTAGCGCACACACACAGTTCACAATGTGCTTGTTTACAGACAGAAACATTGATTAATCACCCCACTATCTATATCATAGGTATTACTCATTTTCTCACCCACTTTTGTTCCCTTTCTCTTTACACCACCTTGCCTTCAAATCCTATAGATCTATCACCAACCGTCTCATTAAAGAATGTTTTTAAAATCCAAATACGCTAGTTGGGGGGTAGTGGTTATCCGGGCAAACCATGCCAGAGATGGATCAAGTAACTTGTATGTCTTTATAATAGCAGTGTGGTAATGTGCACAAAAGCCAGTGGGAACTGGTACACTGACACTAATTTAAGGTGCGGAGATATGGACACACCTCTGCTTCCCCACACCTCACACCTGTACTCCACTCACATCTGTACCCCACACACCCACACCTCTGTAACCACAAGATCCTCATTAAACCGAGTTTCTAGCATGTGGAAACTTCCCACGCAGTGCTATACTTGATCTTGCACACACAGCAGTGCCTGTTGTGGAAAAATTGCTTTAAGATAAATATGTACACAGCAGTATCCATTGGAACAAATGAGAGAATGGTATGTGCAGCCATCCATCAAACCTCATGCGTGCCTTGGGTCCATGTGAATGTTACCTCAGCTACCATGTGGCACAATGATAAATAACATACGGTGATGCAGTAATACATGTAGCAGAGAGAAATTGAAAGTGAAAGCACTTTGCTCATCCATTCCATCATTAGTTTATTCCTATGAGGCCAGACCAGCATCTTTGGATGGGACCAGACCAGCATCTTTGGCCATAGAGTAGAAGACTGAACTGCTGTTGGCTAGTAGCTCTGTAGGAGATGCATATTCCAACACTTTGCCTGCTCCAAGTACCAGTACACTGTGTGAAGGTGCAGACGGTAAAAAAACATACTCACACACACACACACACACACACACACACACACACACAAATACACACACACACACACACACACACACACACACACACACACACACACACACACTCGCTCACTAGTCATAATCCATGATAGTATTCAGTCTGTGGGCTATGGTGAACACTGTGCAAGTGGCAAACTCAGAACGGATGGTCTTCTGAATAAAATCATCTGTCTCCATATCCACTGCTGCCGTTGCCTCATCTAATACAAGGATCTTGGTCTTCCTCAGCAGAGCACGGGCCAAACACACCAACTGACGTTGTCCAACACTGAAAACCAGACCATACTGAGGCTATATATTTAAAAAAGCTCTCTCCATGGTTACCTGAGGTTCTCTCCTCCTTCAGACACAGGGTGTGTAAGTCCTTCAGCCAAAGTGGACACAAAGTCTCTGAGATGGGCTATCTCCAGTACTCTCCACAAGTCCTCATCAGTATAGGCGTTGAAGGGGTCCAGGTTCAGACGAAGGGTCCCAGAGAAGAGCACAGGGTCCTACCCACACACCACCCAAACCAAATACAACATCAATGTGCTTTCCTATTCCATCTGGAGCTCACCTGAGGAATAATGGTGATCCTAGACCGAAGGTCTTGAATACCAATATCAGCAATGTTGACACCATCAATCTGAATAATTCCCCGAACTGCCTCGATGATACGGAAGAGAGCCAGTGTCATGGAGGTCTTCCCTGCTCCTGTACGACCAACTATGCCTATCTGTAATGGGTCCAACTAGCCAAAGGAACAATGGCCAGACATATATACAAACCTTTGTCCCTCCTGGAACAGTGACAGAGATGTCCTTGAGCACCAGGTCCATCCCCTCCCTGTAGCGAGTGGAGTAACCTTCAAACCTCACCTCTCCAGCAGTAGGCCAGCCATCAGGGGGACGTCTGGATGGTATGATGGTTGGGGCCTGTGTGTGTGTGTGTGTGTGTGTGTGTGTGTGTGTGTGTGTGTGTGTGTGTGTGTGTGTGTGTGTGTGCGTGTGTGTGTGTGTGTGCATGTTGTGTGTGTTGTGCGTGTTGTGTGGAGAGGTTTACTACAACTTACCACACACGTGTATAAACATATGCACCTACACAGCTATACACCCTCACACTTACCTCAGTCTCCACCTCAGCGTACTCTTTGATCCTCTCCGCAGCAACAATGTTGGACTCCAACTGGCTGGTCATACGTACTGTCCAATTGAGTGCTCCTGTGACCTGAATAATCAACAGCCAATCGAGTCAGCGTACTACACCAATGGTGTCACCATACTACACCAATGGTGTCACCATACTACACCAATGGTGTCACCATACTACACCAACGGTGTCAGCATACTACACCAATGGTGTCAGCTTACTACACCAATGGAGTCGGCGTACTACACCAATGGTGTCAGCGTACTACGCCAATGGAGTCAACGTACTATGAGTCAGTGTACTACACCAATGGAGTCAGCACACTACAGCAATGGTGTCACAATACTACACCATGGTGTCAGCATACTACACCAATGGTGTCAGCGTACTACACCAATGGTGTCAGCGTACTACACCAATTGCTGCTGCATATACCTGTAGGGCACAGCTGATAGACACGCCCACCAAGCCTGGGTTTATTCGTATCCCAAGTTGGCTCTCATAGTCCCTCTGGACAGCAGCAAACAGGGCTGTGAAGAAGATGATAAGGTTCCCAACAAACTCCAACCGTATGGCCAGCCACCTGTGTGGAGACTTAATAAGACCACGCCCCCAAATTGGGCACATAATTAGCTGACCTGTTGGAACTGATGGTTGGGAAGTAAGCCATCAGGTTATGGTCCACTCTCCTCTCATTCTCCAAGATGAACCTCTCCTCCACCCGGTATGCCCTGATACTGGAGGCTCCCTGAATGCTTTCCTGGAAGTGTGAGTAAATAGGAGAACGGCTGACGGATTCGATACGCTGGAGTTGACGCGACGTGGAGACATAGAAGCGCTACAAGGGACACAGGTAAAAAATTTTGAATTGGGAGTATTCTTAAACATTACACATGCAAGGAGAACTCAATAATGACCGCACCTGGGATTTATCCTACCTGGGCATTTCTAAATGAGCACAACATATATACACACGTAACTTGGTATTAGAATTAGTTAGCGTAATTATAACTGACCAAATCAAATATAAACAAATTTAGAGCACTAAAGTTCTGTCCAAACTGGTTATTGATTTCAATTAATTTACCAGCCCAGTGGTGGTGTTGTTTTAATTGAGTTTCATAACAAAACAGGTGCATTAATTTATAATGAAAATGTTTTGTTTGCCTAAGTTATACATCTTTTGAAAATTGTCAAATCACGCCAGTAAACTGCAGTACATTGTCACATCATGCCAGTAAACTCCAGTATATTTTAATTGTGACCTCCGCTGCATCCTTTACATTTGGTTTACCGTTATTATCTGACAAAGGTGTAGAATTGATACATCAAAAATGATTTTTATTTAATAATAATCATAATATTGATATAATACCATATAGTTTCAATAATAAACATAAACACACACAACAAAACTTATAACCATTCATAAATGTTCAAAAACATTCGATATGCCACACATCACCACCCTTGCCATCACAATCACATCATCACCACACAACCTCGCACAATGTATTACACAGCCAATTCAACAGTCATTGTGTACACAACACGCAACCACAACCTCACACAATAAACCACACCCTCACAAAATACACCTTTTAACAAAATAGATGCCCCTCACAAACACAAAACAGGTACAAACTCAAACACGCACACAACTTCAAACAAACACACACCTGAATTATGACGTAGACGATGCCCAGAGGTATAATCATTGTTCCAAATATGGGGACAGAGTACGTGATGACAATCACAGTCATCACCACAATAAACGACGCGACCATGAACTGCTCCATGCTGGTTGGTATCACACCATCCACCATGTACATGTCCTTTGAGAACCTGTTGAGTATCCGCCCAAGGGGGGTGGTGTCAAAGAACTGCATGGGAGCCCTCAGCACCCTCTCCAACATGGTGTTGTGGAGGGTGCGGGACGCTCGTATCCCGGCGACAGCAGCTGCAAAAGTGGCAAGGAAGGTCAGCAGGGCCTGAACCACGCCCAGACCCGAGTACGTTCCCAGGTAGTAGCCACTGTTGAGGGAAGGTGTGCACAGGGTTAAAATGGAGTTGGAAGAGGCAGGTCAAAGCAAATGGCTGAATGGTGGAGGATGTATGTATCTATTAGGCTTGCAACTTCGAATTTATATGATCCCAAACTTGGTTTTACTGATGATTTACTGATGGTTTACTGATGATTTACTGATAGTTTATTGATGGTTTTATCGAGTTGCAGAGTACGATATGGCTATCTTAAAGGATGCATGTAAATGAATGGGTGGGGACTCAGAAGGTGAGTGGAGAAGATGAAGGAGGGGTGAAATGGGCTTCAGGTGACGGGATGAAGTGAAGGGGATGATGACACCTGTGGCTCACAGGTTGACAGAAGCATTGGTTGCCTCCGCATTGCTCCAGTAGGACAGCCAGAGGTTGGTCATGGCTGAAGACCCACTCCCCATGGCGTACAGAAAGAAGACCAGGGCGAACACTAGATAGCCGCCTGCCCTGAAGTAAGCCACCAGCACAGACCACTTCACCTACAGTGAAAAGGCAGCCATTTTAGATTGTCACTCAACCCTCCGTCTTCTCTCCTCTCACCCTGCCAACTTCAGCCTGTTCAGCAGATATCAGAGAGCTCCTCTCTGTGACATCCTTCGGGATTTTCTCCTCCTCTTCTGATGGTGTCAGGGGTGCGGTCTCTTCTACGCCTGCGACAGACATGCAGCTTGCAGTGAGAGGTGTTCTTGGGCGCCTTTCTGGTGTGGGCCGTCTCTCAAGGGGCTCTTTCTGTTCGCCCGAGAGAAGTAAGGAGGTACCCCCTCGTAAGGGGCTGCCCCCTGGCTTCATTCCTTTAAGCCTCTCAGCAGAGGAACCTGCAAATACATCACAAGTGTGCACAAATACACACAACACACAAATACACACAACAAACATACACACATAACACACATACACACACAACACACATACACACAACACACACACATACACACAACACGTGCACATTTTTGTGTTATAACCCTATAAGCAAAAAAGGTTGACATATAAGGTGTAGTTTTAAGGACAACCAAGAAGTTGGTCTGTTGTGGTTTGTGGTTCTATTAGATGTTCTACATGTAGGCCAAGTATTAAATTCTTGGTTTTGATGTGGTGAAGTGTAATGGCTACCATTCGAGGCTATAATCAAACCACAACAACGTTTTGTGCTAGCAGTGCAATTTGAAAGTAATATTAATAATAATGGGATCGTTGCCGCAAAAAGGGTCCTAAAGCGATATAATTACAGGATCATCAAAGTTGATGCGTGCAATTGAAATGAATTAAAAGTTCAGGCCATTGTAACTCCATGATGGACAGATCAATTTCCAGTGCATTAGAAAGAAGTTGTGGGCAACCTAGATATCTCTTAGAATGTCAAATACCTTGAGAAGTGTTGGGTCGTTTTCGTGGCAACAACCTCATTTATTTATTATTACACAAATATATGCACATGCAGGCTACATGTGATTACACACGACAGACAGACAAAATCATTAAAATCATCATTTTATCATCAAAATCTTGTGAATACGTAACAATTTTAGTACACACTTATTTGATTAGTTATGGCAGTCGATAATGGTTAGTTAATTATCACTGGATGCATAGGCACAAATTCTAACCCACAAACTTTTGGTACACAGTGAATATTCAATTGGCACAACATATGATCCTCCCTTCTCCCTCCTCCCCAATTCACTACACCTTCTCCCTCCTCCCCAATACACTATACCTTCTCCCTCCTCCCCAGTACACTATACCTTCTCCCTCCTCCCCAATACACTATACCTTCTCCCTCCTCCCCAGTACACTATACCTTCTCCCTCCTCCCCAATACACAATACCTTCTCCCTCCTCCCCAGTACACTATACCTTCTCCCTCCTCCCCAGTACACTATACCTTCTCCCTCCTCAGTGGTGGCATATGTCTGAAGGAACTCTGCAAATGCTCCCTTATTGTTCACCAGTTCAGAGTAGGTGCCCATCTCGCGAATCCTTCCCTCATCAAGGACCACAATCAGGTCACATTGAGGGAGGAACGTAAGCCCATGGGTCACTAGGACCCTGACCTAACACATCACAAGCATATTATGATGATGTCATTACAGAGCCTTACGCCTGGGGGGTACCTCCTTACCTTTCCCTGCAGCAAACCTTCAGGTCCGATCGCCTTCTCAAAGATGTGCTTGCCAACATGGGCATCCACTGCACTCAGAGGATCATCCATAAGGTAGATGTCTGCCTGTTGGTAGACAGCCCTGGCCAAGCTTACCCTCTGCTTCTGACCACCACTAAGGTTGATGCCCTGCACAACAGAACATAATTTACATCCCTCTCTCTCTCCCTCTTCATCCCTTCCCCTTCTCCTCCTCCATTCCTCTCTCTTCCCTTTCTCTCCCTTCCTCTTCTCCCTCTTTCCACTCCCATCAGATGTTATACCTTTTCTCCTATCTCTGTCGCATCCCCAGCTGGAAGGATGTCCAAGTCTGGTCCAAGGGCACATGAGCTAAGGGTATTGCTGTACAAGGTTCCATTCATCGACTGGCCAAACAAGATGTTATCCTTGACTGAAGCATTCTGTATCCAGGCTTGCTGGGGTACATAGGCCACCCTACCCTGCACAAGTCAACATCCACTCAACTGAGAGGCTTGCCATACTTTGGCCACACCTACCCTGATGGTGACAGTTCCTTCCACCTTCTCCACCTCCCCTAACAGTGCTGAGATGAGGGAGGACTTACCAGCTCCCACCTGACCAACCACAGCCACCAGCTGCCCTGGTCTGATGTGGAGGTTGAGGCTAAAAAGATATGAAGGCCCCCAGGTCATCAAATGGCCACCAGTGGACCCAGCCACACAGCCTACTTTGATAACACAGGTTTCTCTGGGGAGTCCCAGGTGAAGGTAGCCCCTGTTACAGTGACTACATCTTCATCATCTGTTGGTTCAGCAGATGACAAAGGGAAGGTGCTATGTGGTCATCCCCTCACCAGAGGATGGAGGTGTGTCCATCTTGATCACACCATTCGGGTCTAGCTCTTCGCCCTTCAGAAAACTGCTCAGACGTCTTGTGGACACCATCGCCTGCAAAGATTACAGACCAAGTCAAAGGTATTGTAACATTCTACAGTATTACATGATTTAACCCCTTGAGCATGCATGTATGGTTTAACCCCTATAGTATGCATGGTTTAACCCCTAGAGCATGCATGCATGGTTTAACCCCTAGAGCATGTGCAAATGGTTTAACCCCTAGAGCAAGTGCACATGGATTAACCCCTAGAACAAATGCACACGGTTTAACTCCTAGAGCATGCGCATATAGTTTAACCCTTAGAGCATGCACACATGGTTTTTAAAAACGCACCTGGCATTTTGCCCCAACCACTGGGACTCAATCCTTGGCAGACTTTTACACTAGGCCTGATAGATCCCAATACTATGACAGCTGGACCCCTCTCCCCAAGGTTCCATTACCAGAAATCCATACCACACCGTTAACATTCCCATAACATACTAAACCTGGACTAGTGCCCAGACCATACTGTACCTGGACTTTAACCATATTAGTGCCCAGACCATACTATACTGGACCCTTACCATACTAATGCCCAGACCATACTATACCTGGACTTTACCATACTAGTGCCCAGACCATACTAGTGCCCAGACCATACTATACCTGGACTTTACCATACTAGTGCCCAGACCATACTATACCTGGACTTTACCATACTAGTGCCCAGACCATACTATACCCTTTACCATACTAGTGCCCAGACCATACTATACCTGGACTTTACCATACTAGTGCCCAGACCATACTATACCTGGACTTTACCATACTAGTGCCCAGACCATACTATACCTGGACTTTACCATACTAGTGCCCAGACCATACTATACCTGGACTTTACCATACTAGTGCCCAGACCATACTATACCTGGACTTTACCATACTAGTGCCCAGACCGTACTATACCTGGACTTTACCATACTAGTGCCCAGAACTATACCTGGACTTTACCATACTAGTGCCCAGACCATACCGTACCTGGACCCTTACCACAATAGTGCCCAGACCATACTGTACCTGGACCCTTCATACTGTACCTGGATCCTTACCATAATAGTGCCCAGACCATACTGTACCTGGACCCTTACCACAATAGTGCCCAGACCATACTGTACCTGGACCCTTCATACTGTACCTGGATCCTTACCATAATAGTGCCCAGACCATAACCATCCCATACCATCCTGGTACCCAGACCATACCTGGACCACACTGGAGATGACAATGGGCAGCATGGTCATGGGTGTGCTCAGGATGTTGAAGAGGGACAGAGCCACAAAGGCCTTATCAGCAGTAAGGCGACCCTCTTGGCCATCTTTATGCATCAGCGAAAAGGTAGTAAAGGTTGCCAGGGAAACCTAACCACACCCAAGAGACACACGGTCACACAAGGGAGGGAAACGCAATTGCCAAGAATGGCAGGAGGATTGAATGGAAAGAGTCCACATCACATGGTAGAAACATCGGATCATGTCATAACTGGGCAGATGGAGCACATGGTTGGCCTTACAAAGAAAGGGGCCGAGGTCCATGTGAATGTAATGATGGCTGTGAGGTAGGCTGACTTCTTCAACACACCCAGTTCCTGGTTCCTGACGGCCATGATGAGTCTCTGGAAGGGAATCTCCCAGGCATACAGCTTGATCACCTGGTGGGGTGAGAAGCCGTGAGAATGAGGAAGGGAGAGGTGAGGGGGGGGAGGAAGAGGTGAGGGGAGGAGGGGAGAGAAGGAAGAGGGGAGGAAGAAGAGGAAGAGGGGAGGGGGAGGGAGAGGAGGAAGAGGGGAGGGGAGGAGAAAGAGGGGAGGAGGGAGAGAAGGAAGAGGGGAGGGAGAAGAGGAAGAGGGGAGGGAGAGGAGGAAGAGGGGAGGGGAGGAGGAAGAGGGGAGGAGGAGGAGGAAGAGGGGAGGAGGAAGAGGGGAGGGGAGAGGAGGAAGAGGGGAGGAGGGGGAGAAGGATAGGTGTGGTTAAAAAAGTATCAGTTGAGGGACAGAGGTGAAGACCTGAACCAAGTGCAGTTGATGTACCTTAATGCCATTGAGAACCTCATTGGTCAACTTGGTACGAGAGTCTTTATATGTCATCTCCTTGGTCTGTGGACGGGGTAAGCATGGTTAAGGCGTGTGGACAAATTACAGACTCCACCCACCTGAAGCTTCTCATTCAAAGCCGCAACAAGGGCATTAACAGGTGCCAGCAGCACCATCACACCCACACCAGCAAAGATGGAGGGACCCATGGTGAACCAGAGGAACAGAAGTGTAAGGATGACTTGCAGGGGAGCAAACCACAGGAAGTGGATGTAGGAGCATAGGTCCATTAGACACTGTGCATCAACAGACATCATATTGACTATCTCTCCAATGGTGCTGGAGCGACGGGCCAAGCTACTCAAGCACAGCGTCTGGCCAAGCAAGGTTTGGAATGGTGCAGTACATGGGCATTGTGAAACAGGAAGAAAAAAGATACAAGCATTTCCTTTGTTTCTTTAACCCTCTACATCCTCCCTTTCCTCCTCTTTTGATCTTGTCGTGTTCTCTCCCATCTTCTGCACCCTCACCCTCCCTCTCCCCTTTTAAATCTTCTTTTACCTTCCCTCCCTCCCACCTTCTCCCTCCCTCTCTCCTCTCTCCCCCTCCTTCCCTCCCTCTTTCCTCCCTCCCCCTCCTTCCCTCTCCCTCCCTCCCTCCTCCCCTCCCCCTCCTTCCCTCTCCCTCCCTCCTTCCTACCCTCCCTCCCTCCCATTTCTCATCATACCTTGCTGTATATTGCAGCAACAAGAGCTGTCCTGACCCTCATGCCAAGAATGAGTGCCCTGTTGTAGTACTGATGGAGGCACTGGGACTGCACCACTGCTGTCACAAAGAACATCACAGCATACACATATCCTCTCCAAGTAGGTTGGGTCTGGTCTGAAACAAAGTCCAACATCAGCCTGGAAACAGAAAGAGGAAGGGGGAGGAGGTATCCGTGCAAGAGGAAGGGGGAGGAGGTATCCGTGCAAGAGGAAGGGGGAGGAGGTATCCATGCAAGAGGAAGGGGGAGGAGGTATCCATGCAAGAGGAAGGGGGAGGAGTTACCCGTGCAAGAGGTAGGGGGAGGAGGTACCCGTGCAAGAGGAAGGGGGAGGAGGCATCCGTGCAAGAGGAAGGGGGAGGAAGTATCCAAAGAAGGCAGAAGGGAAAAAAACAAGGGAGAAGGCAAGAGGTGAATGAACACGATTGACTGTTATCAAAATAAAACACAATTGCTTACTTCAAAATAAATGGATTTACAAAGGACAGAAGGTCATTTAGAAGTTTAAACAGTCCAGCTGTCAGAAAGGGTTGCCAAAAGGATTTGGCCATAGCTACCAGCAGGGAGGGTTCCTTCTGATGTGCCAGGGTTGCCTGTGGCTTGGCGCTAGCAGCCATCACAGGCACGTCATCGTGGTAAGATTCGCTCAGGTCCTCATTGAGTGACATGTATCGTGTTATAGGCACTGAGGACCTGCCAACACTGGAGGGGAAGGGAGCGAGGAAGGGTGGATGGGTGGGTAAGGGAGGACTATCCAAAAGCTGGAGCAGGTACACTCCCTCCTCCCTTCTCTTTCCCCCTCCTCCCTTCTCTTTCCCTCTCCTCCCTTCTTTTTCCCCCCACTGCATAGAAATTTGGATTTATATCGTATTTACTATTATTCAAATATGGTGCAAATGTGTATGTAAGTACTAGTATTGTATATGTGACATTTCTGCTATAGTAAATGAAAGCTTTATATTTACTATTGTGTTGATGTCACATATACCATATTTACTAACACATTTGCACCACATTTGATTAATAGTAAATACATTGTAAATGCAAATTATTATGCAGTGCCCTCACCCCCTCCCCCCCTCCCCCCTAGCCAGCTTACTTTGCCTTCTCCCTCCTCCCTCCTCCCCCCTAGCCAGCTTACTTTGCCTTCTGAAGCTGTTGGTTCCAATTTTTGTTGAATATGGCGGTCACTGTTTGTGACTTGTCTTCCTCGTTGATATCAGTGAGGTCTTTATCTTCCAGTGCCTTCTTCCATCCTCTCCAAATAAGACTGGGGAGGAGACACAATGACACAACACCACAAAAGTTTTGCTGACATCATAAGTGCTAGTGTTATGCTGATCATGAGCATGCATGAAATGTGTCTAGCTGAGGGTGTGGCCACTGAGCACATCATTGTGATGACATCATTGTGATGACATCATAGTGAGCACATTGTGAGCACATCATTGTGAGTACATCATTGTGATGACATCATTGTGATCACATCATCCATTGTACTAACTCTTGTTAAAACGTACTACTGTGATGTCAAAATAATGTAACCCCTTGTAATATCTTTTAGCACTAGGGAGCATGCTGGTTCTATGGCATAGCTCCAACAAGCCATATATAATGCTTCTCAGGGTAGGATGTTATGGCTGGCTACACCTCCCGACACCTTACAGACCAACAATGTTTAAAAGGGTCAATGCCCTGCACCCATGTGTACTGTGGCACAGAACTGAATTATAATGCTGAAGGTCATTGGTGATATCGTGAATGAAGGTTCAAGACTTGAAGGTGCCCTTAATTCCGACCATTGTGGTTCCTCACCCAATACCCACCATCTTGATCCTGTCCCCCACCCAATGCCCACCATCTTGGTCCTGTCCCCCACCCAATGCCCACCATCTTGGTCCTGTCCCCCACCCAATGCCCACTATCTTGGTCCTGTCCCCCACCCAATGCCCACCATCTTGGTCCTGTCCCCCACCCAATGCCCACCATCTTGGTCCTGTCCCCCACCCAATGCCCACCATCTTGGTCCTGTCCCCCACCCAATGCCCACCATCTTGTTCCTGTCCCCCACCCAATGCCCACCATCTTGGTCCTGTCCCCCAGCCAATGCCCACCATCTTGGTCCTGTCCCCCACCCAATGCCCACCATCTTGGTCCTGTCCCCCAGCCAATGCCCACTATCTTGGTCCTGTCCCCCACCCAATGCCCACCATCTTGGTCCTGTCCCCCACCCAATGCCCACCATCTTGGTCCTGTCCCCCAGCCAATGCCCACCATCTTGGTCCTGTCCCCCACCCAATGCCCACCATCTTGGTCCTGTCCCCCACCCAATGCCCACCATCTTGGTCCTGTCCCCCACCCAATGCCCACTATCTTGGTCCTGTCCCCCACCCAATGCCCACCATCTTGGTCCTGTCCCCCACCCAATGCCCACCATCTTGGTCCTGTCCCCCAGCCAATGCCCACCATCTTGGTCCTGTCCCCCACCCAATGCCCACCATCTTGGTCCTGTCCCCCACCCAATGCCCACCATCTTGGTCCTCCTCCCATCAATCACTCCCACAGGACATTGAATTCTTCCTACAAGTTGATCGCAAGGGAATTATGGAGGTGGGATGTGCAATCATTGAGGGGTGTGCTCTTATTGGGATGTGTAATGAGAAGCTTGCGCTTATTGGGATGTGATGCACAGAATCCTGTTCTGTGAAATTATACACTCCTAGCCTCTTTCCTCGTTTAAGCACATTATGGTAACATGTTTACGTTCTATTTATCAGATGGGTATGTTTTTTTTTTTAAAGTCTTTGTTGATCCAATATATACGCAGCACAAAGCAATGCAGACAACCCAGGGGCCAGGGGGCAATGCAGACAACCCAGGGGCCAGGGGGCAATGCAGACAACCCAGGGGGGGGGTCAGGGGGAGATGCTTGCACTCTGCTGCCCAACTCACCCATTAATCCACCACCAAGTGATCAATGAGAGAAAGCTAGCACGCTGCTCTGGGCACGGCTTCCTCTGGGGGCATCAAATATCGGAACCACACACTATAATGGATTGCATGTAGATATATACACATACACACACATACACACACACATACACACCTCACATATAACGTGAAAACTCATATACACACATGCATGCATACATAGATATACTAACAGGTACAGGTACACACACACACACACACACACACACAGTACACACACACACACACACATACACACACACATACACACACACACACACACACACACATCCACACACACACACACACACACACACAGTACACCCTATACCTCATCTTTCCCACAGGGTATAGGAGTAGGAAGGGGTTCGGGAATGAGGACAAGAATAAACTCCACAATGTAGGAGACAAACTGGAGACAGAAGGTGGTGAAGCGAAACACATCAGTCACCCCATGCTGTGTGTGTGTGTGTGGGGGGGGGGGTGAGAAGGGGAGGAAAGAAATATGAGGAGTAAGGCCATGTTTCCCTGTCCCTGCAAATATCTCCAGTGCACTAACCGAGCCCTCAGCTATGAGTATGAGGGTACGTAGCTTGGTCACACCATACAGCACCATTGCCATCCAGAAGATGTGCAGGAGACCAGAGGAATGGACGCCAACACGCCTCTCGTGGTAGGTGACCACCCCAGCCAAGACCTAAAGGGATTGATATAAGGGGGTGTGGTGTGTCACGTGTGCAATGCCCAGTCTTTACTAATGTGAGGCTAAGAAACGTTGGGGTCATGTACTGGAACAGTGCCACCTCCACCTTTGACCGCTGTTCAATTGTGAAGAAAAAATCACACAGTGCAGCGCTTAAGGGAAAACCGACCAACAGCTGGAGAAAGAACAAAATTTTACAAGAGAATTAATCCAAGCTACTTCTACTTACAACTTTTAACGTGTTCAGCTTGTTGATAGGAATAGTAGTTTTTCTCTGCCTGCCGCACAACAATTTCAACCCGGCTAGCACCCAGAAAATTATGCTGATGCTGTAAAAGATAGCTGTGTCCTCGAAGCATAGTGTTATGTCGTATCTGTCGTGCGGGGTGGTAGCGTTATCAGATGGGCGGTATGCGCTCCCTCCCGCGTCTGTGCCCTGGCATACGGTATAGGTAATAAGTCGCATAATGAACAGCTGCGTTTTGAGCAGAGTAATTCGTACCCAGAACTCTGATACCGGTTCGCACAGAGCGTTCAGGTGGCCCACCGCTCCCATATATAATAGTTTTTGGTAAATTAATATAAGGGCCGAGGGTTTTATATATAGGCGAAAATTGTTAGGGACTGGGAACGAGGATGAGCACAACAGTTTTACGACAATATGGAATCAGATGAGATTCCAAGTTCGAAAAAGCCGCGCATTGACAGCAGGCATGTAGAAAAGCAAGAGCGCCCACCGGGTGCGCTTGAATTTCCAGTGCGTGAGTTGGAAGAGTTCTACAAAGACTGCCCTGCCTATCGCCTTCCTGTTGAGTTGGGATGCTTTTCGCTCGATTCCTGCGGCAAATATGTGGGCGACAGGAGCCAGCTCAAATCCTATGCGCCGCCAACGAAGCTCAACTTTGACCTGAGCATTGGGTGGAGCGATTTCGTTCCGAAGAAATGCAGCGTTCCCACCTCCAAACTTGATCCCATTTTGCGCTGGATCGAACACAATGGCCACCAGTTCCTGCCCAAGGCAAACCCAAAGTCTCCAACCGTGTTGAACGAGAAAACTAAAGTCGGAGATCAGCAAGCCGTGGTGGGAAGTCCCTTCTCTGACGATGCAAGGTTTGCCACGTGCGTGACGTTGCCTTTTGGAGAGTGGGAGGTGGAAAGGAGTGAAGGGGGGGGGGGGGTGGAGGGGGGTGGAGGGAAACTGCATTTTTATTGGTCCCGTTCCCCTCATTACCCACCCGTGGGAGGACAGACCGGATAACCTCCTGACCAACTTCGTAACATGGAGGGGTATGTTTACAAAGCTCATGTGTAGTCCCTACGACAAGTCTGAACCATGGAAAATAGCCGCCACTTTGTTCAACGGTACCGTCTATCTTAGCGAGATAGAGACGGACGAATCCAAACGCAGGAACGCCGCGCAAACGCCGCGAGAAGAAAAGATGTCATATTGGGGGCTGAAATTCGAAGACTACATGACCAAAAAAGGTAGATAATGCGTATTACATTCATGCTAGTGTAATGCGTTGGGGGATTTGAAATTTGCAGGGATTTTAAAATGAAACGGAAGTGTCCTCTTTTTAAATACACTGACATTCTTTTTTTTTTTAATCCCATGGTTACAAATAAAATCCATTTAAAAAAAACTTTTATAACTACATGTGTCCTTGTGGTACTGCAGATGCTTCAGACGCAAGAAGCCCTCAGGAAAAGACCGGTACTATCAACCCACAAGAGGCCTTCTGTACTGTCGTCAGGACTAGGATGAGGGAGCACTCAGTCGTCATGGCAGCAGAAGTAGACTGCTGCGATAATGTGAGCCATCTTTTTTTATTTATTTATTTATTTTTGTCAAAGAATTGTCAGTAAGATATGTGAATTTTTTTATTTAGAGTGCCAAAGAAAAGGCACCCCAATGCTACCTTGAACTGAAGACGAGTAGATGCATTTACACAGACCGAAATAAGCACAGTCTACGACGGTATAGGAAGAGCATGTCTGTACCATGTCTACCCATCACTGCCCCATTCCCATTCTATCCTTGCCCAGAACAGATTCAAACTGATGAAATGGTGGGCCCAGTCCTACCTTGTTGGTATACCCAGAATAATTTGTGGCTTCAGGGACGATGAAGGCATTGTTAAGAATTTGCAGACATTCAAGACAGCAGAAATACCAAAAGAAACACAGGTGATTATTAATTCCAGCTTGTATTCTCTCCCCGCCCTTATGGCCAACCCCCCCTAGCCAAAAACCCTCTGGCCAATCTCTTCTCCCCAGCCCTCTGGCCAATCCCTCCTCGAAAACCCTCCGGCCAATCCCTCCTCGAAAACCCTCCGGCCAATCTCTCCTCCCCAGACCTCCACCCAATCTTTCCTCCCCAGACCTCCACCCAATCTTTCCTCCCCAGACCTCCACCCAATCTTTCCTCCCCAGACCTCCACCCAATCTTTCCTCCCCAGACCTCCACCCAATCTTTCCTCCCCAGACCTCCACCCAATCTTTCCTCCCCAGACCTCCACCCAATCTTTCCTCTCCAGACCTCCACCCAATCTTTCCTCCCCAGCCCTCTGTCCCGTCGTTCCTCCCCAGCCCTCTGGCCAATCTCCTCCCCCTCTGCATTCCTCTGCCCAATCTCTCCGCAGCAGCCCTCCAGTCAGTCCCTCCCACGCCTGTGCTAACACTTCTTTCTTGATACATGTAGAGTGACCTGTCTCTATGGCAACCTTCTGTTTGTCTTAACTTCCTGGACGCAGTGCTGACGTGGATACGAGAGGTGGTGACAGTGGATGACCCCAAGTAATGCCCCCCTTGCCACAATAGACCCTCACAGACCTGCCACACACCCACTCACATAGACCCTCACAGACCTGCCACACACCACTCACATGGACCCTCACAGACCTGCCACACACCCACTCACATGGACCCTCACAGACCTGCCACACACACCCCTCACATGGACCTTCACAGACCTGCCACACACACCCTCACATGGACCCTCACAGACCTGCCCCACCCCCTCACATGGACCCTCACAGACCTGCCAACACACATGCCCTCTCACATAGGGGACCTTCTTCCATCTTGTAGGTTGGTCTACATCATTGAGTGGAAGGCGCCATTTGATAAGATCACAGCTGTGCGGCTTCCTCCTGACAGTGAACACACCTTCTTACCAGACTGGTACCTTCACAAACGTCCTCCAGCAAACAGTTGACCTGTCTCTTACGTAATGCCTCTCCTCCCACCATCATTCCTTCTGTTTTTTTTTGTTTTTAAAGTCCATTTTGGTGTGATAGTCCTGGTGGTGGCCCCACCCACTGTCAATGCATTATTGTACAGCAGCTGTGAACTTACTTTGTTGTCTGTTTGGTGCATTTACAGAATGTACAGATGCCTCTAAGCAAATCTTTAGATAGAGTAGCTTTTATTGTGCTTAGGAGAAAGTTTCCATTAGCTAGGGCTCATATGCTGTAATTCTGTCACTAATGATTCAGGGGGTGGAGTTCATATCATCTAGCGGAGCTTCCAATTTTTTAAATCTGGACTCAAATTAGGAACCACACCATCGTGCCACTTGAATTGGTTCCCGCTTCGCCTACGAGCTACTGAAAATCACAGGGGAAAAAATCGTTGGGTTTTATCCTACCGACCTTGGGATCAGTCCATCAAATGTATTCACTGTTGACTTAGGCACTTTGAATACATTTGATGGAACAGATCCCAAGGTCGATAGGGTAAAACCCAAGGTCCGGTCCCTGTGAATCCGTGAATTACTTGCAGTCGATAGGTCTGGGACCGAGAACAACAAAACCATGACGAGGCGCGGTGGCTTCCCGTCCAGTAAATTCTGCAATCAGGCGAAGAGCGAATTTTTCCAGTGTGTTATATGCACGGATATTTGCCGCTCGCCCGTAACGTGCCACTCCGGAGCTCACCTGTTTTGTCAGGACTGCCTCGCATCTAGCCTTCAATGCAATCCTAGCTGTCCAGTTTGTCGGGAACCGCTCGCTGCCCCCGTACCTTCTGCCTTCGCTTCAGCACAGGTGTCCGCTCTGGATGTTGTGTGCCTACACGATAAATGCACGTGGAAAGGAACATGCGGTCGATTGGACGGCCATCTTGACACCGAGTGTCTTCATGAGCCCGTCAAGTGTTCTGGAGAGGGTGGGTGTGGTGCACTCGTTCCGCGTGGAGAGATGGAGGCACACCAACAGTTTGCTTGTCCCCAGAGCTGCCCTAACTCCAAACCCAAAGAAGAAGGAATCGATGGAGACGACCAGGACGTATGCGATGTCCGTCTGAGTCGCAATGACCTCATCAACCACCTCAGAGATCACTGCAAACTTCGGCTAGTCCACTGCCCTCACCCGTCATGCGAAGTCTCCGCACAGCACAAGCGAATGCCCGCCCACCTCAAGACATGCCCGTACGCTTCTGTGTCATGCCCTCTACAGTGCGGCGCTACTAATCTTATCCGTAAAAGCCTTGAAGCACACAAAGTTGATTGTCCCCGCGAGCTCGTACCATGCGTGCACACCCCTTTGGGGTGTTCCCATGTTGCCCCTCGGTGTGAGATAGGGCGACACGAACAGGATGTCGGGATACATTTTATATTGCTATCAAAAGCCTTTGTACAGCTGCAACTGTCTCATGGACAGCAAATCAACCAGATGCAGGAAACGTTCAAGGAGAAGCTACAAATGCAAACTACACAGTTTGAAGAAAGGTTGAAACTCCAAGCTACTTCGTTCGAGGGGAGACTGCAAGCTCAAGTCACATTATTTGAGGAGAAACTGCAGGTTCAAGTCACATTATTTGAGGGAATTTTGCAAACCCAGGTGATGTCACTTGACGAGAAGATAATTCAACTCGAGTCTGTGATGGTTGAAGCTGAGGCCCACAAGCAGGCTGAGGCTATGGAACTGGCAGAAGCTGAGGAGGCTGAGGCTGCAAAGAAACTGGCAGAAGCTGAGGCTGCAAAGAAACTGGCAGAAGCTGAGGCTGCAAAGAAACTGGATGAAGCGGAGGCTGAAAGGGTACTGGCTGAGGCTAAGCAGATGAGTGTAGGAGCACAGGCCCCAGGTCTGAAATGTTACCAGTGTGGTCAGCCAGCTACATACTTCTTTAAGAACAACAATGAACCACAGCGCGCTGATTTATTCCGAATAAATGGATTCTCTGGGACATGTTCAAACCACATAGCCTATGGTGATATCGCCTGGGACAAGCTGTGAGTATGCCATTGTTTGTCCTAAGCTGGCAGTTATCCAATTAAATTGAGTGAAGGACTGTGTCTGGTCACGGTGAGTGTTTCAAGTATTTATCAGCACTCAATAGGTTGTTTTTACTTTATTGTATTTTTTGTATTTTTAACACATGTATGTTATAATATCATGTAATTAGAGCTTATTGCTATACATATAGTAGGTGGATATTACTCTTTCGGAGCAAAAAAAATTTTTTAACACATGTAAATTGTTGCAGCTATGGTGTATAGCATTGAGTCAAATATAGTTACATGTGTTCATGGAGTTCACCTAAGCTACATGTAACAATATTGTGTTACCTGAACTAAGCAGATTTTTTTAATTGCCGCACACAAAATATCAGTTTGTTAGCTCAGTGATAGTTCAGGTTTTAGACAAGCAAACTAAGCGTAACAGGGGGGTGGTGGATCCAGAAAGTTCGAATGGGGGGGGGGGGGGGGGGGGGGCTGGGCCGGTGAAGTTGCAGATAGTAATGTACCATTCAGAGCCTGATTGCATATGCTAACAACTTAATTCAACAGAGGCATCATCTGCTCAGATGAGAGAAATAGAGAGGGGGAAGGAAGGGAGGGGGGGGGGTGGCCTCCTGTATCTTCC
Source organism: Eunapius fragilis (assembly GCA_963681505.1). Classification (NCBI taxonomy): domain Eukaryota; kingdom Metazoa; phylum Porifera; class Demospongiae; order Spongillida; family Spongillidae; genus Eunapius; species Eunapius fragilis. The sequence continues at coordinate 2,208,368 of OY811981.1, read as the reverse complement.
TTAGTGATTTACAAGTAGAACTCGTTTATCTGTTGTTTTCCATATGCATGTGCATTGTCTGGGCATGTTGCAAATTGAAGCAACACTTCAGATATCACACAATCTTAAATTTAGTATCTGCCTGTCTACAATCTGAAGATCTGACAGCCATATAAGAGCCAAAGCTAGGATGGTTGGGTAGCAGCCACCACCAAGTTATACTTCATCATGGCTCCCCATGGACCTGGTGTACCACACTGTGTGTAGTATCCAAGGTTTGGTCATCAGAGTTCATATATTGCCTCAGCCTTCTCTCCCACTCTCTTGTATCCTGCCTCTTCTCTGTGCTGTCCTTTGGTGACACAGTCCCTCCAGAGTTACCCTTACTCTGACAGTAGTGAGATTTCATCGCAGCGATGTCATACGGTTGAAAATGCGTGACCCTTGACTTGGCACTTCCACTCAGCCCCAGACCAAGTCGGTTGCCATGAGAACGGTCCTGATGGGATACTTGATTCCCTGGCTTGGTGACAGTGCATTTCTCCACATAATCATCATTAACTGTTTAACTCGCAGATAGAACTAATATGATAATGCATGCACGGGTAATTATTAGAAGACAATGAGTTCCACAACAGCGAAGTCAATTGCATTAAACCTGAAAGCTCGCCCATGTGATGAGCATGCACCTCTCATGCACCCCTAGAAATTACTAGTAGTACTGGCTCTCTGTGCTCAGACCCATATCACGGTCCCACCCCCCTCTTTAGCATGCGCAGCAGCTGGAAGCCTTTGTTAGTGGCATGGCATACAGGTGGCTTGTGATACTGGTTTGGTCTGACAGCTAAACTGGTGCAGCATGGATCCTGCATGGACAGTCATCGTCCTGGGCCAATCTGTAATTTTAAAACTTACGTAGTTGGTTTGGAACCGAGACCAGCCATGAAGAGGCGCGGTGGCTTTTCGTCCAGTAAATTCTGCAATCAGGCGAAGAGCGAAGTTTTCCAGTGCGTTATATGCACGGATATTTGCCGCTCGCCCGTAACGTGCCACTCCGGAGCTCACCTGTTTTGTCAGGACTGCCTCGCATCTAGCCTTCAATGCAATCCTAGCTGTCCAGTTTGTCGGGAACCGCTCGCTGCCCCCGTACCCTCTGCCTTCGCTTCAGCACAGGTGTCCGCTCTGGACGTTGTGTGCCTACACGACAAATGCACGTGGAAAGGAACATGCGGTCGATTGGACGGCCATCTTGATATGGACTGTCTTCACGAGCCCATCAAGTGTTCTGGAGACTGAGGGTGGGTGTGGTGCACTCGTTCCGCGTGGAGAGATGGAGGCACACCAACAGTTTGCTTGTCCCCAGAGCTGCCCTAACTCCAAACCCAAAAAAGAAGGAATCGATGGAGACGACCAGGACGTATGCGATGTCCGTCTGAGTCGCAATGACCTCATCGACCACCTCAGAGATCACTGCAAACTTCGGCTAGTCCACTGCCCTCACCCGTCATGCGAAGTCTCCGCACAGCACAAGCGAATGTCCGCCCACCTCGAGACATGCCCGTACGCTTCTGTGTCATGCCCTCTACAGTGCGGCGCTACTAATCTTATCCGTAAAAGCCTTGAAGCACACAAGGTTGATTGTCCCCGCGAGCTCGTACCATGCGTGCACACCCCTTTGGGGTGTTCCCATGTTGCCCCTCGGTGTGAGATAGGGCAACACGAACAGGATGTCGGGATACATTTTATATCGCTATCAAAAGCCTTTGTACAGCTGCAACTGTCTCATGGACAGCAAATCAACCAGATGCAGGAAACGTTCAAAGAGAAGCTACAAATGCAAACTGCACAGTTTGAAGAAAGGTTGAAACTCCAAGCTACTTCGTTCGAGGAGAGACTGCAAGCTCAAGTCGAGGAAATTCTACAGAGGATAATACTACTTGAGTCTGAGAGCAAGAAGCAGGCAAAGAAACTGGCAGAAGCTGAGGAGACTGAGGCTGCTAAGAAACTGGAAGAGGCTGCTAAGAAACTGGCAGAAGCTGAGGAGACTGAGGCTGCTAAGAAACTGGAAGAGGCTGCTAAGAAACTGGCAGAAGCCAGAGCAGGCCTGAAATGTTACCAGTGTGGTCAGCCAGCAACACACTTGTATAGGAACAACAAAGAACCACAGCGCGCTGATTCATACCGAATAAATGGATTCTCTGGGACATGTTCAAGCCACATAGCCTACGGAGATGCCGCTGAATTGTGGAACAAGCTGTGAGAATTTTATTTTGCGCCTTGAAACTGTCAGTCATCAAAGTCTAGAACTATCTGATATGGAAAGTGTTAAAAGCGTAACTTGAAGTTGCAAGTCAGTTATATGCAGCATTGAGACACAGAAGGAAATATCAGTAGTTAAGCCGGCAATAAGCTAGGTTGTGGTACCACATTCAATAGCTGATTATTATAAATAGGAAAACAAAAACAAATAGTGGCAGACTTGCCCCAACCTATGCAGGGTTAGACCACACCAATATCATTGTCATACAAAATAGTGGTTCATTTTTTATTAGTTTAGTTTCATAAGCAACTGGATTGATATATGATATGCTCTGTGTGTATATGTTTTGGTGCCCCTTCCATCCATTTGTGTCATTGTAAACAACACTAGATTTCAAGCAATAACACAATTACATGAGAATATCTCTGGTGGTATCTGCTCCTGTCTACAACACGTCCACCCCCAGAAGAACTGAAGAGCCAACACACCCACAGCACATGGTTGAGTAGCGAGCCATCAACACATTCGGACCACATCATGGCTCCCCAAGAACCTCCTTGGACCTGGTGTACCACACTGTGTGTAGTATCCAATGTTCAGTCATCAGAGTTCATATATTGCCTCAGCCTTCTCTCCCACTCTCTTGTATCCTGCCTCTTCCCTGTGCTGTCCTTTGGTGACACAGTCCCTCCAGAGTTACCTTTACTCTGACAGTAGTGAGGTCTCACTGCAGCTATGTCGTACGGTTGGAAGTGCGTGACCCTTGACTTGGCACTTCCACTCAGCCCCAGACCAAGTCGGTCGCGCTTGAGGACGGTCCTGATGGGATACTTGATTCCCTGGCTCTCAGTGCCCAGACCCTTATCACGGTCCCACCCCCTCTTTAGCAGCAGCTGGAAGCCTCTGTTAGTCTCCGGAATGCCATAGCTTGTGATACTGGTTTGGTGCTGACAGCTAAACTGGTGCACTACGGACGTTGCGTGACGCTCCGCAGGAACCTGGAGCTTACAGACTTCGCAAAACATCGCATTCTGCGCGGTCGCGGAGGTGCGCGCGTCACCTACTTCCTGGCTGTGCATGCTGCTCGTCTGTCCATCACTTATAGCGCAACGTAATATAGCATTAGCCAACAGTGGATGGCCTCCCTTAGAAGCCAAGTCTGCTGCATTGTTTCCCTTCTTGTCCCTCCGGTCCTTCCATTCGGCCCCTTCCGACAGGAGGTACTCAACCACGTGAGCGTGTCCCGCGTGGGCTGCAACCATTAGCAACGTCCAACCGAACTGGTCCACAGAGTTGATGTTGTGCTCCTTTTCTGACACGGCCTTCCTAATTGGTTGCAAGTTGCCTTCCTGTGCAGACCGGAAGAGTTCCGACAGCGAATAATGAACAGTTGGTTCTTTAACAGCTGGTCTTCTAAAGCCCTTGTGTGTGTGGCTTTTCTTTGTTCCTTCCCTTGGTTTCGACGACAGTGAGAGCACGTCCTCATAAAATTGTTTCGCTTCTGCGCCGGAGATGTTTGCCAGCACTGCGTGTTTACCACGAGCGTCACAATCTTGGCCTTTATTTTGTTTGGTGGTACCCCTTTCTCTCAAAAATAGGATGGCGTTGCCTGCATCAAACGGCAGTGTTCGCTGAAGCGTTCGTGAAGTATCATCGCTTCCATAAACCTTGGTACCCGACATCACGAATGTCGAGTCTGTCAAGGCGCCGTGACAATTACACGTTAATCACGTGACCGCCCTCCCTTAGTCGTAACGTAACGAGGACAAAAGATTGATGGAACAAACTGATAGGATAACAGTTAGGCTTTTCCAGGACCTTTGCCTTTACCCAGTTCCTTCACAGAAAGATCTGGGGAAAACAACATTCGTATTAATGCACACCATCATCATGGGGAGAATACCTGGTGGCAACGACTGTTTCAGCTTGTCTGCCTTTTCTTTGTCAGTGACGACAAGCGTGTACAGGTATTTGGAACAGCGCACTTTGAACTTCACTTTATCTCTGGTTTTCATAATTTTGACAGCTAAATAAAGAAACATATCATCAGTGGACAGCAGGTTCTGCCACTTGAACAGGCTTTAGCATCAAATTAAATGTAATGCACATAGCTTTATTCACTACACATTTCTGACAGACTGGCTAAGTACATCCATTAACCATTATGTGACACCAGACAATCACTGTCGATGCGTGCTAAGTGTACCAGGTGTCTTACAACACGACACAGCAGGTGTTGGTACAAACATCGCAACTCTAACCATGGTATGCGAATGCTAACCCTTAGCAGTTGTCGTGCTACTGGCGCTAAACACTCCCGAGTACTGTGCGGTATTTTACAGTTATACGTACACTTTGCATCCTTTCTTCTGGCTGTGATGAGGAAGTCCTTTATTTCTTCAATCTTCTTGGGCTACAATTAGAACACAGACAATAACTCATAACGCCCGGCGTATTTCAATACTCACCATGTTTGGACGACTCCAGCTGCCTCTTGTACAAGCAAACTGCTCATCAGTATGTAAAATAAATAAAAATACAAAATTAAGGAAATTAATGGCACAATCGATCGCGAAGCACATCAAAAAATACAACGCTATGAAATGAGTTAGCAAAGGTTACGATGACAAGAACACGAGCACAACAAACCAAAAAGAACAAAGATGCAAGAGGATGTATACAACAGCCATGACTCACGTTGGATAAAACGTCCAAAAGGAAAGCAAATTACGCATGCGCGAAACATAAGGGGCGTTGCTGGATTTTTTTTTTGCAGACAAGCCCTACCCACATTAAATCTGTATGGTAAAGCATTCAGCGCAGCCTTCGGACGTCATGCTACATACTCAAGCCAGCACAGAGCAAGCCGAAAGGTCCCCTCTCTCTTAATAAAAGAGCACCGTCTGCAGCGGGTATTGTTCCGAAAATAAATATAAAAACAACAAACTGTGCAGTCCGAACCATCTATTTATGGCCTCTCGCACAATGGATGGGCTGCAATCGAATATTCAACGGCCCCAAGGCGCAACCCGTCCGCGCAGCAAATCCACGAAAGTCCAAGAACCTCCTCCGGAGATCAGTTCACCTACCGAAGGAGAAGGTGAATTTATAGCACACGCACAGCTGTAGTCCAAAGAGTAACAGAGCATATGCATGCTACTTAATTTCCTCTACCCTTCTCGTTGGTCTTTACCTGCTTCTTATCTCCCATCCATTGCCCCATAGTGATCATATCTGACAGACCAATGCCTGATGACAACGTTGTAGACACACTTTTTGAACGACTCGTGGTACGTGCATTCCTGATAGGATAGAACTCCGAAAGCAACGCCTTTTTAAAAATAAAAATAAAGTTCCATGTGCATCTCCTCTTAGCTGGTTTGCTTACCATTTGGTGCAGTCAGATAACCTTTTGAATTCTACCTACAGAGAAGAATGAGCCTCACACCTGAGACCATGATGGAGCTAAACACGAAACCTAAAGCTTACAAATGGGGCCTTATTATTGCACAGGTAATTTTTGGGGCAATCCAGTTGTTAGCATATAAAAATATCATCCACAACAATCCCAGCATGAAATGCAGATTGGCTTATCGTGTGTCTACTACATCGAGCAGCTGGTGAGACATGCCCAGCCTGCACTGAAGGAGGCCAAGTTCAAGAAGGACCTCCTTGAAGGCCTTCAGCCCCTAAGAACGGTCCTTGCAGACTTGGAAGTGGATATGAGGACGAATCTGAACCACTCGTATGCACTCATTAGAATCTTTTTTTTTTTTTTTTTTGGCAATTTGTGTGTGAGGTGGTTGGTTGTGTATGGTTTGCTGTGGATGAGGTACATGCATGTGAGTGGTGTGTCATGTGTGGGTGTGTCATATGTGGGTGTGTGCCATGTGTGAGTGTTAGGACATCTGCTATAACCCACACTGCTTTATGTAAGCATGTTACCATGGTTACCTCTGTACAGGTGGGTGGAGGAGTTTGTGAGTGCGCCAAACCATGGTCACATTGCTCTCATTGAGATGGCAAAGGACCTCCTTGACCATCCACATTCGATCCCAAGAAAGGATCCCCACAAGAATACTATTCTGTTCAGAGACCCTGTGAGTAATTAGTTCAGAGACACTGTGTGTAGTTAGTTAACCATGTCGGCACCAAAAATCATAAGTATGGAATGATATGGAGCTATGCTAAGCTACACTAAACAGCCAAACATTTTTAACAGTAGCTATTAAGTCCTGGATTGTCATTGTGATGGACATTTGCAGCCGACTATACACTGGCTGATGCCTTATATTATCTATTGCATTCACACAGGAGTGTCTCTACATATGCTTGCTGTGCCTTAAAACCATCATGAACCATCCGGTAAGTGCAGCACCAACCATCCACCATCACAGTCACATGATTAGCACATGCCAGCGCCCCCACATCATCACACATTATAACCATAAATAAACACACACTTTCCCAATTGAATACCGAATGCATTGAGCATAACTGCGCAATTAGTAAGCCAGGTCCCCAGACTATCGCAGGTATGCGAACAATCAACATTTGCATAACAACACAAATACAGTAGATTATCAAAACCTAGACAGACATGGGCAGCATACACCCCCATACCACACATATTCTATGTCACCGTGCACTGAGCATGTATGTGACATATGAATGTACACACTTATGCACGTACTCACACAGCACATGTACACACACAAATATGCACACTCACACATAGCACACGCAGATGCACATATAACACAGGTACATTTAGCACACACCATGGAGCAGCATACATACCAAATGAGTTAATCCTATGTCAACAGGTTGGCTTTTCAGCTGTGCTGAACTACCCACCCAGCCTTCCCTACCTGCTCTGCTTCCTTCATGACAAAAGTCAGTCATATAAAGTGAAGACGTTCATTCTAAAGGTGAGATACATTACAGAATATGGCAGGATGCTTGGAGTGTGAGCAGTGAGTGTGCATAAGGTGATGTCCACATATCCAACATCACCTAACCATGCCACACCATGTCACCCCATCACCTAACCATGTTGCCACATCACCTAACCATGTCATCAAATAATCTAACCATGTCACCACATCACCTAACTATGTCACCACATCACCTAACCATGCCACCCCATCACCTAACCATGTCCCCACATCATCTAACCATACCGACACGTATCCCAGGTCACCTAGCCATACCAACACATATCCCAGGTCACCTAACCATGTCAACACTATCCCATAACCATGCCACCATACTTTCTTCTCCACCTTCACCAGTTGTTGCTTCAAGTATTGCTATCCCCTGGAGGGCACCAAGCCATACTTAAGGCATTCGAGAATTACAGGGCACTAAAGAACCACCTCAAAAGGTTTGAGCCACTTGTTCGCTCAATCACAGAGGAGGCAGTTGACAGTGGTTATCAGGTATATACCTCCCTCCCTTACGTCCTCCCCCCTCCAAGGCACTACGTTAGCTGTGCATGTTTTGCAAACAATCCAGGAAGTAAGTTTGACTAGTGTGGTAGGCCCATCTCATACCCTATAAGGTAATAGGTATATCCCATACCCTATAAGGCAATAGGTCCATCCAATACCTTTATAAGGTAATAGACCTAGTCTGTAATGGCTATATCAGAGTTGGGTCATGACGCCTGCACCTTGCTCATTGCCCAGGCCCAGGCCTTCTGCCTTATCAACACCATCATCCAGAGCAGTCCCACTGTCAACACCAAGGTCTACCACCAGGAAGAGTTCATCGATGCCGGGCTGGATCCGGACGAAGTTGAACAGGTCAGTAAATTCCTGCCAGCTGCCCACCCCAAAAGATGTATTTATGCGTACGCAAACTCAGTGGCTCCACAGAGAGTCGGACGAAAGGGTTAGTCACGAGATCAGAGAATGGAGGAAGGGTCGCATAGACGTCCAAGAATTGTATGACAGATTGGCCATTGCGAGAGGGAAGATCAGAGGCTTAGAGGAAGACGTAAGGAGCTGCCAATAGTTTGCCAATATTCTGAACTCTCTCACCCTCTCACCCTCACTCCTTACCCTCACACCCCTCAACCTCACACCCCTCAACCTCACCCTTACACCCCATCACCCTCACACCCCTCACCCTCTCACTCTCTCACCCTCACACATACACACTCACTTAATAGTTGAACTTGACTCGTCTGTTGCTTCAAGAGGCAGACCTTGATCGGGCAAACCTGTACGATCAAGTGACAACAGTAAGTAATGAACACTGGCAATATGCACACACACACACACACACACACACACATAGTTGCACACGTACACATGCATACACACGCACACATGCACATTGCTGATAGTGGCATAATTAATTATATTAATCTGCAATGTAAGATGCCTGTCACTAGAGGTTACAGTTCACCATTAGGTCTAACAGAGTTGTCAAATTAGCAAATGCATATTTTTAATTGAGGCTTTTCATTAAGAGGGTTTACACCTCGGAATCCTCTCCACATTTGAAAGTGGTTCCTTCTCTGACAAGAAACATCTTTGAACCCCCCCCCCCCCTCCCCCCAACACCACCACCACCATGTTATTCCTTTCCGCAGTGGGGAGAGAAATATGAACAGCAGAAGAGCAAAGCTCTGGAACTTGCAGAAACTGTGACACAGCTAAAGGTGGGCAATGTGTGGGAGGGGCCAGGTGGGAGTGGCCTGGTGGAAAGCATATAACTGAATAATTTAAAGTACTGCCCTCGTGTCCAATGGGAGAGCATTACAACTCTCTGGACAGTGACCAGGATGGATGTGACAGAATTGTGCTGTTATTGTGTGAATGTGTGTGGGTGTATGTGGGTGTGTGCATGTGTTACTTTGTATATGTGAGTGTGTGTGTATAATATTGCGTGTGTGTTTGAATTGGTCTGTATTGACCACACCCTATATTAATGCAGACTGCCAACTTGGAGCTGTTAAATCAGAACCAAAGGTTGGAAGAGTCAAACACAAGACACACACTCCATACTGCGGACCTGAAGAGGATGATGGAGGACTTGATGGTAATGGAGAGAGGGGAGGGGGAAGGATAGGGAGGGGAGGGGGAGAGGAGGATGAGGGGAGGGGGAGAGGAGGATGAGGGGAGGGGGAGAGGAGGATGAGGGGAGGGGGAGAGGAGGATGAGGGGAGGGGGAGAGGAGGATGAGGGGAGGGGAGAGGAGGATGAGGGGAGGGGGAGAGGAGGATGAGGGGAGGGGGAGAGGAGGATGAGGGGAGGGGGAGAGGAGGATGAGGGGAGGGGAGAGGAGGATGAGGGGAGGGGGAGAGGAGGATGAGGGGAGGGGGAGAGGAGGATGAGGGGAGGGGGAGAGGAGGATGAGGGGAGGGGGAGAGGAGGATGAGGGGAGGGGAGAGGATGAAGGGAGGGGAGAGGAGGATGAGGGGAGGGGAGAGGAGGATGAGGGGAGGGGAGAGGAGGATGAGGGGAGGGGGAGAGGAGGATGAGGGGAGGGAGAGGAGGATGAGGGAGGGGGAGAGGAGGATGAGGGGAGGGGGAGAGGAGGATGAGGGGAGGGGGAGAGGAGGATGAGGGGAGGGGGAGAGGAGGATGAGGGGAGGGGGAGAGGAGGATGAGGGGAGGGGGAGAGGAGGATAGGGGAGGGGGAGAGGAGGATGAGGGGAGGGGGAGAGGAGGATGAGGGGAGGGGAGAGGAGGATGAGGGGAGGGGGAGAGGAGGATAGGGGAGGGGGAGAGGAGGATGAGGGGAGGGGGAGAGGAGGATGAGGGGAGGGGGAGAGGAGGATGAGGGGAGGGGAGAGGAGGATGAGGGGAGGGGAGAGGAGGATGAGGGGAGGGGGAGAGGAGGATGAGGGGAGGGGAGAGGAGGATGAGGGGAGGGGAGAGGAGGATGAGGGGAGGGGGAGAGGAGGATGAGGGGAGGGGAGAGGAGGATGAGGGGAGGGGAGAGGAGGATGAGGGGAGGGGGAGAGGAGGATGAGGGGAGGGGAGAGGAGGATGAGGGGAGGGGGAGAGGAGGATGAGGGGAGGGGAGAGGAGGATGAGGGGAGGGGAGAGGAGGATGAGGGGAGGGGGAGAGGAGGATGAGGGGAGGGAGAGGAGGATGAGGGAGGGGGAGAGGAGGATGAGGGGAGAGGAGAGGAGGATGAGGGGAGGGGAGAGGAGGATGAGGGGAGGGGGAGAGGAGGATGAGGGGAGGGGGAGAGGAGGATGAGGGGAGGGGGAGAGGAGGATGAGGGGAGGGGGAGAGGAGGATGAGGGGAGGGGGAGAGGAGGATGAGGGGAGGGGGAAAGGAGGATGAGGGGAGGGGGAGAGGAGGATGAGGGGAGGGGGAGAGGAGGATGAGGGGAGGGGAGAGGATGAGGGGAGGGGAGAGGAGGATGAGGGGAGGGGAGAGGAGGATGAGGGGAGGGGAGAGGAGGATGAGGGGAGGGGGAGAGGAGGATGAGGGGAGGGAGAGGAGGATGAGGGAGGGGGAGAGGAGGATGAGGGGAGGGGGAGAGGAGGATGAGGGGAGGGGGAGAGGAGGATGAGGGGAGGGGGAGAGGAGGATGAGGGGAGGGGGAGAGGAGGATAGGGGAGGGGAGAGGAGGATGAGGGGAGGGGGAGAGGAGGATGAGGGGAGGGGGAGAGGAGGATGAGGGGAGGGGGAGAGGAGGATAGGGGAGGGGGAGAGGAGGATGAGGGGAGGGGGAGAGGAGGATGAGGGGAGGGGGAGAGGAGGATGAGGGGAGGGGAGAGGAGGATGAGGGGAGGGGAGAGGAGGATGAGGGGAGGGGGAGAGGAGGATGAGGGGAGGGGAGAGGAGGATGAGGGGAGGGGAGAGGAGGATGAGGGGAGGGGGAGAGGAGGATGAGGGGAGGGGAGAGGAGGATGAGGGGAGGGGAGAGGAGGATGAGGGGAGGGGGAGAGGAGGATGAGGGGAGGGGAGAGGAGGATGAGGGGAGGGGAGAGGAGGATGAGGGGAGGGGGAGAGGAGGATGAGGGGAGGGGAGAGGAGGATGAGGGGAGGGGAGAGGAGGATGAGGGGAGGGGGAGAGGAGGATGAGGGGAGGGAGAGGAGGATGAGGGAGGGGGAGAGGAGGATGAGGGGAGGGGGAGAGGAGGATGAGGGGAGGGGGAGAGGAGGATGAGGGGAGGGGGAGAGGAGGATGAGGGGAGGGGGAGAGGAGGATGAGGGGAGGGGGAGAGGAGGATGAGGGGAGGGGGAGAGGAGGATGAGGGGAGGGGAGAGGAGGATGAGGGGAGGGGAGAGGAGGATGAGGGGAGGGGAGAGGAGGATGAGGGGAGGGGAGAGGAGGATGAGGGGAGGGGGAGAGGAGGATGAGGGGAGGGGGAGAGGAGGATGAGGGGAGAGGAGAGGAGGATGAGGAGAGAGGAGAGGAGGATGAGGGGAGGGGGAGAGGAGGATGAGGGGAGGGGGAGAAGAGGATGAGGGGGGGGAGAGGAGGATGAGGGGAGGGGGAGAGGAGGATGAGGGGAGGGGGAGAGGAGGATGAGGGGAGAGGAGAGGAGGATGAGGGGAGAGGAGAGGAGGATGAGGGGAGGGGGAGAGGAGGATGAGGGGAGGGGGAGAGGAGGATGAGGGGAGGGGAGAGGAGGATGAGGGGAGGGGGAGAGGAGGATGAGGGGAGGGGGAGAGGAGGATGAGGGGAGGGGGAGAGGAGGATGAGGGGAGGGGGAGAGGAGGATGAGGGGGAGAGCATTCTAGTGGTTCACACTCCACATCCCACACCCATCATACCAGGAAGAGAACAGGAAGATGCACTTGCACATGGGAGAGCTGGGTGTGCTACAGGAACAGCTGCAAGCCTTCCAACAGATCCAGCTTCAGAGCAGTGGGCTGGACGGGGGCACTGCCTCCCAGGTCCCTGGCACTGTCGATGGGACCCCTCCCAGTGGCATACCAGCCCCTCCCCCCTTGCCGCCAATAGCAGGCCAAGAGTTGGTGGGCCAGGATGGAACGTTTGTCCCACCACCACCACCCCTCCCATTTGGTGAGTGCCAAGGGTGTGGTGCCAGGGGGTGTGGTGCCAGAGTGTAGTGCCAGAGTGTGGTGCCAGGGGTGTAGTGCTAGGGAGTGTGATACCAGGGGTGTGGTGCCAGGGGGTGTGGTGCCAGGTGGTGTGGTACCAGGAGGTGTGTGTGAGGTACCAGGGGGTGTGGTACCAGAGGTGGTGGACTCATGTGCCCTTTTATACCTCACAGGGGTTCCTGCTCCTCCCCCTTTGCCCGGGATAACTGGACCAGGCTCTAAAAAACCTGCAATCCCTAACGTTGCTCTACCACTATTGAACTGGGTCCCGCTCAAGAACCACCAACACACCATCTTTAAGGTACGTGATGGCTAGCCAACCGCACAGGACGTGTTGTGCTGGGCTGGGAGCAATGTACCAGCCCCCCAGTCTAATATGACACCTTAAGAACCTTTATGGCCTGGGTGCTAGGTAAGTAGTTCGTTGAGAGATAGTGTAGCAGAGGTTACGAGTCACAAGGTACTTGTTACTTAAAGGTTTCCATTTCCCTTTTCCCTAATGGCTTATCCCTCCCTCCCCCTCCCTCCCTCACTCTCTTCTTCCCTACCTCCCTACCTCCTCCTTCCCTCTCCTCCCTCCCTCCTCCTTCCCTCACTCTCTTCCTCCGTACCTCTACCTCCCCCTTCCCTCTCCTCCCTCCCTCACTCCCTCCTCCTTCCCTCTCCTTCCTCCCTCCCTCCCTTCCTCGTCCTTTCCTCTCCTCCCTCCCCTCCCTCTTCCCTCCCTCCCTCTCCTCCCTCCCCCTCCCTCTTCCCTCCCTCCCTCTCCTCCCTCCCTCCTCCTTCCCTCTCCTCCATCCTTCCCTCCCTCCCTACTTCTCTTTTTGCTCTCTCAAACAGGAAATGGATGATGATTCCATAATCGAGACAATAGACTTCCGTGAATTTGAAAATCTTTTCCAAGTAAAAAGGTCCAAGAAAGGTGAAAAATCATCTTCAAAAGGCAAGGGTATGTCACATTACCACCAAACCATGTTGGTACTGCTGTACTCAGTACAAACACCACACCATGTGCACAAACTGACCAAATCCAACTAATCATGTATAGCAACACATTGTATCCCCCTTCAGCTGAAAGCAAGAAGCTCTCTCAGTTAGCACTCATTGAAGCCAAGAGGGCAAGGAATCTAGGTAAAGGGTGCCTTAGCAATTCTTCACAGTAATTCACATCACGCACACCTATATCCAGTTATCGCCAAGAGAAGAATAGGGAGAACAGCTCAGGAGATCTCGGACCTGATCATCAACACTGACCTGGCAGACCTGCTGCCTGAGCACTGCGACCTGCTCCTCAAGTTCATCCCAACTCCAGAGGAGGTGACCCAACGGGGTGTAGTGGTGGGAGGAGTTGGGTGGAGCTTGGGAGCGGGAATGTAACACCAATGATAACAAGCTGTGATGCAGGAGAGGCAGGGGAGGCAGGGGAGGCAGGGGAGGCAGGGGAGGCAGGGGAGGCAGGGGAGGCAGGGGAGGCAGGGGAGGCAGGGGAGGCAGGGGAGGCAGGGGAGGCAGGGGAGGCAGGGGAGGCAGGGGAGGCAGGGGAGGCAGGAGAGGCAGGGGAGGCAGGGGAGGCAGGGGAGGCAGGGGAGGCAGGGGAGGCAGGGGAGGCAGGGGAGGCAGGGGAGGCAGGGGAGGCAGGGGAGGCAGGGGAGGCAGGGGAGGCAGGGGAGGCAGGGGAGGCAGGGGAGGCAGGGGAGGCAGGGGAGGCAGGGGAGGCAGGGGAGGCAGGGGAGGCAGGGGAGGCAGGGGAGGCAGGGGAGGCAGGGGAGGCAGGAGAGGCAGGGGAGGCAGGAGAGGCAGGGGAGGCAGGGGAGGCAGGGGAGGCAGGGGAGGCAGGGGAGGCAGGGGCATATGCACGTGGATGTTTATTAAACATTATATATTTAAACAACAGATAAAAGAATTTGAGAAACACGCACACAAAGCATCAGAGTTTGGGGAAGCTGAACAGTTCATGTATGAGGTGAGGAAGACATGTTATGGTGGAGTTTTTAACACACACATTACTCAACAACTCTCGTCTGTAGCTATCCAAGGTTCAGAGATATGAGTCTCGTCTCTCCACTATGGCTTATATGGGCAACTTTGACGAACTAATGAATACTACATTACCTGTAAGTATCCCCAAGCTCCTCTTCCCCTTCCCCAAGCCCTCCTCCTCCCCTTCCCCAAGCTCCTCCTCCCCTTCCCCAAGCCTCCTCCTCCCCTTCCCCAAGCTCCTCCTCCCCTTCCCCAAGCCCCTCCTCCCCTTCCCCAAGCCCTCCTCCTCCCCTTCCCCAAGCCTCTCCTCCTCCCCTTCCTCAAGCTCCTCCTCCCCTTCCCCAAGCTCCTCCTCCCCTTCCCCAAGCCCCTCCTCCCCCCTTCCCCAAGCCTCTCCTCGTCATTACCTGATATTCTCTCCAACTTTCTTCCCCACCAGATAATCAAGGCTGTCCTTTCTGCATCTCTCTCTGTGCTCAGAAGTACAAGGTTGAAGAAGCTTTTTGAAGTAAGCCAACTTACAGCCAAGACTGTCTTAGACCTATAGCCCTCCCCCTTCTCCCCTTGCACCCCCCTCCTATGAATATCATCTCGTTCCCCTTACTTCTCCTCCCCAGATCATCCTGGCATTTGGCAACTACATGAATGGAAGCCGAAGAGGTGCAGCCTATGGCTTCAAACTAGAATCACTTATAAAGGTACAACAATGATGATTATGGTAGGGGGTGTGGTCAAGAGTGTAACTGTGTGGTGAGGGTAAATAGGGATGTGGTGAGGTAGAGAGGGTGTAGGGTGTGGTTAGGTGTGGCATGAAATCAGTTATGATGCAGACGCCTAAGTTAAAAAATAAAATAAAAAGAATGAAAGTCTCTTATTCCAGCTAACTGAGGTGAGGTCTTTGGACAAGAGGCAGACCCTTCTCAACTACATAGTCCATGTGACAGAGTCAGTGTATCCCAACATTGTGTCTTTCCATGAAGACCTGAACTATGAGGCTGCCTGCCAAGGTAACACCTTCCCTGCCACACCTTCACCTTCACTGCCATACTTTCACCTTCCCTGCCACACCTTCACCTTCCCTGCCACACCTTCACCTTCACTGCCATACTTTCACCTTCCCTGCCACACCTTCACCTTCCCTGCCACACCTTCACCTTCCCTGCCACACCTTCACCTTCACTGCCACACCTTCACCTTCCCTGCCACACCTTCATCTTCCCTGCCACACCTTCACCTTCACTGCCACACCTTCACCTTCACTGCCACACCTTCACCTTCCCTACCACACCTTCACCTTCACTGCCACGCCCCTTTAGGAGCTTGCCACTAGTCCTGAATATTGTTATAATTTAGGGTCCCACACATTAATCCCACATAATCCTGCTCAAAGTGAATTAATTGAATCAACAAACAGTTAATAAATTTCAAGTTAATATTCATGTATTTCCATGTTTTGCTGTAAGCTGTTCTGGTTTCCCTGCATCATGAATATCGTTATACATATATACCAACTTCTCCCCTAAATCCACATCCCTCCTAATTCCATCCTAAATATATCACACCTCCCTAAATCCACCATACCACACACCCTCCCTAAATACACCACACCCTCCCTCAATACACCACACCCTCCCTAAATACATCACACCCTCCCTAAATACACCACACCCTCCCTAAATACACCACACCCTCCCTAAATCCACTATATTCTCCCTAAATCGACCACACCTCCCTATCCACCACACCTCCCTATCCACCATACCCCCATTCCCAAACACTATGCTCTTCTAATTACCCCAAATGTCTCTCAGGATCCATGATGGTCTCTCATTATCTATGTTTCTCAGTATTCATGGTCTCTCAGTATCCATGGTACCTCAGTATCCATGGCACCTCAGTATCCATGGTACCTCAGTATCCATGGCACCTCAGTATCCATGGTGCCTCAGTATCCATGGTACCTCAGTATCCATGGTGCCTCAGTATCCATGGTACCTCAGTATCCATGGTACCTCAGTATCCATGGTGCCTCAGTATCCATGGTACCTCAGTATCCATGGTACCTCAGTATCCATGGTCTCTCAGTATCCATGGTACCTCAGTATCCATGGTACCTCAGTATCCATGGTCTCTCAGTATCCATGGTACCTCAGTATCCATGGTGCCTCAGTATCCATGGTACCTCAGTATCCATGGTCTCTCAGTATCCATGCAGCTTCTGTTGGATGATGTGAAGATGATCACTAAGGGACTAGAGGGACTACAAAGTGAGATGGACCAGCAACCTGACAGCTTTCCCCTATTCATATCCACCACCAATGTAGTCAGAGTGGCATGGGGCCCCGGTAAATGGAATGGGTATGAAGCATTGGTAACTAAGGTGGGAACTGGGATGGGAATGGGACTCTTTGACATGGTACCTTAGTAACAGGTAACAACATGAATGTTATCTCTGTGTGTGGGTGTACATGTGCCTGTGTGGACCTGTGTATGTGTGCCTGTGTGGACCTGTGTATGTGTGCCTGTGTAGACCTGTGTATGTGTGCCTGTGTGGACCTGTGTATGTGTGCCTGTGTGGACCTGTGTATGTGTGCCTATGTGGACCTGTGTATGTGTGCCTGTGTAGACCTGTGTATGTGTGCCTGTGTGGACCTGTGTACATGTGCCTGTGTGGACCTGTGTATGTGTGCCTGTGTGTGGATATCAAGGGTACGCAGTGAGTGGTCCTTGACAGTTCAAACAGCTTCTATTGCCACGCCCACAAGAAGGTGGTCCACGTGATAGAGGTGACGACAAAGATGGAGGACGCATACAGGGAGGTGTGCCTCATGTTTGGGGAAAACCCCAAGACAACAGATCCTGCAGACTTCTTTGGCGTGTTTAAACGCTTTGTGACAGAGTGGAAGGTAAGGTTTGGTATAACCCAACACACACCATGGCTTCCAGCTAGGTATGGAATGTGATCTGGCTTTGCCATTTTCATGACAAAAGTTCCATCAGCATAGTGGATGTGTGAATTTAATGGTGCATATGTGACATGTGATGGTGTACATGTGACCAAGCGCGATGGTGTACATGTGACCTGTGACAGACTGGCCACATTCCATACCACGTCACACAATGGCCACATTCCATCACAATGATCACATTCCATACATCACAAATGGCCACATTCCATACCACATCACACAATGGCCACATTCCACACCACATCACGCAAAATGGCGACAGTCAATACTATGTTCCCTCATTTCAGAAAGCACTCCAGGAAAATCACACAGGAAACAAGAACCTTTCCAGTAACCTCCTCAAGACTCAGGAGATGAAGGATGCAATGGCCGACATAGCCAGTGAGGCAGCCAAGAAAGCCCAGAGAAGGGAAGCGGAGGAGGAGGAGGAAGAGGACACACCCCTTCATGACAACAACAGTAGCTCTACAAGGGGGAGGAGCCAACCAGCAGCAGACAATGGAAATCAGGTATTGGTGCAGAGAGACAAGACAGCCGACAACAAGGCTGAACCTCAAGTCAAAAACCCACCAGTACCCCAAGGAAGGACACAAAGTACCCCATCCAACAATAGTAACATCTCACGTACAAGACCATCCCTTCTGGACGATGAATACTACACTGGACTGGCTAAGCCCAGTAAAGATAAGTCATAACTGTTCCCTCCCACTCCCATTCCATTTTCAACATGAAGCAGTGATAAAACCTGATGACATTGATATGAAGTGTGCATCATGAGTATACAGAGGGTTAAATGTGTATCATGAGTATACAGAGGGTTAAATGTGCATCACGAGTATAAATGTGTACAAACATGTACACAAATGCTTCATGTGTGTACGTAGGTACACAAAGCGTTAAACAAGTGTGTTGTAGTCATGCATGCAGTTCACGGACATGTGCATCAGTACACAGAGGGTTAAACCAAGTTCTCTTGACAAGAAGGTGAGGAAGCAACCAGAGGACATTATAAGAGCCCAGGGCTGTCCACCCATCAACGCTTACGTTTCTTTGATGTTAGCAGTGTGTCCAGGGTCCCTTCAATGCTCTGCTTTCTCTTCCCTTTCACAAATCTGGGCACGTCAAATTTTCTTTTGCATCCTTGGTAGTTCATATAACGAATCTTGCCAAACACAGGTCGCTCCGCCCATCCTTGGTCATGGATGCCACAAATGGACCACATACAACCTGCGCAGTGAGACGTTGGGGTTAGGGTATGACCTGTTTTACATAAATAGCCCAACACATCACAGTTCACTAAAAACAATGTGGAATAGTTAGAAATGCTGAGCGTTGAAGCTGAAAAATTTTGAGCTATGGCATTACCCTCATTATCAGATATATTATCTAATATATTATATTAATTAAACTACACGTTTAATGGAACAAATAGGAAACAGAATGAATATGTAGTTAGATAGCATTTTTTCTCACATTTTAAAAGATACCAGATTTGTTATACAGAATGTAATATCTTTTTGCAATGAAAGGCTGGCCAAATGTGGAAAAGTTGGATTGTCACTGCCTAACTTCCTTTGGCGAGGACAAACGGGGGCCTATTATAAGATGTATACATGCTGCTATCATTAGCCATTCCCAAAATACTTGCTGACATTGCCCCACTATTACTAAAAGGCTTGAACGGAACGCCTCCCTGGTGCGTGTATATCGAATAATATCGTGGTTATTAATAATTTCACGCACCTTTGGCTACGACAGCAGAGGGGCAAAGATCACAAACATGGAAGCTTACAACAAGTATGTGAAGAAATACAAAGGAGTCACATGATATGGTGTGGAGTGTTAAAGGAGTCACATGATATGGTGTGGAGTGTTAAAGGAGTCACATGATATGGTGTGGAGTGTTAAAGGAGTCACATGATATGGTGTGGAGTGCTCTAGGACATGTAAATACAGCCCTAAGTAAATGAACACATCACACATGAGTGGCTGCAATAATGCAGTGTATCTAAAGATTAGCATCGAACAATACTTTTAAGTATGTGATCACTTATAACTACCAGAGGCCCTTACAAATAAGAGATAACATGATCATTGAAGTCTCCTTGTCTTCAATTCTCTCTCTTGCACGTTTAACCCATTCTCTTCTATTTTTAACCCCTTTAATTCTCCTTTTCCTATATTTAAGCACAGCCAGCAGGCATAACACTGCTTACAATACACCAACAAGCCCCCTGTTTATAGCATCAATGCATCAGAGTCACACCCACTCCAAATACAGGGGATGGGGTTTGCAGTGCAGCCTCTCACTAAACATAGCCACTGGGATCCCTTATCTCACCAACATAACCATTGGGATCCCTTATCTCACCAATATAGCCACTGGGATCCCTTATCTCACCAACATAGCCACTGGGATCCCTTATCTCACCAACATAGCCATTGGGATCCTTTATCTCACCAACATAGCCACTGGGATCCCTTATCTCACCAACATAGCCATTGGGATCCCTTATCTCACCAACATAGCCATTGGGATCCCTTATCTTACCAACATAGCCACTGGGATCCTTATCTCACCAATATAGCCATTGGGATCCCTTATCTCACCAACATAGCCACTGGGATCCCTTATCTCACCAACATAGCCATTGGGATCCCTTATCTCACCAACATAGCCACTGGGATCCCTTATCTCACCAACATAGCCATTGGGATCCCTTCCGTCCAGCTCATACTTGTCATTGAGCCAGATGGCCACTCGAAGGGCCTCTGAAGGCGATGGAGACCACTCTAATATCTTCTTGGCCCAGTACATCCTCATGTAGCCATGCATCTTGCCATCCCTGACCATCTGCAGCTGAGGAGGGATGGGAGAGGAGAGTGATAGTGGGAGGATGAGTGGGTGGGTGGGTGGGTGGGAAGGTCATGAGAGGAAATGGATCAACTGAAGTTACAGATGGTAAATTTTTTTTACTAGTCTGAGTACTGTTTAAGAGGGATGGCCTAGGGGCTAGTATATGACCACATGTGCACATGGGGAAAAGAAGTCAACTTTGTAATGGCTGCTGCAGCCATCCGATCTTTTAATGCACACCAGCAGGCACACACCAGCAGGCACAGGTTTTTAGCTATCAAGGACTACTGAATGGAGCCACTGCTAGCCACACCCTTAGTACCCACTATTAGCCACACCCTTAGTACCCACTGCTAGCCACACCCTTAGTACCCACTGCTAGCCACACCCTTAGTACCCACTGCTAGCCACACCCTTAGTACCCACTGCTAGCCACACCCTTAGTACCCACTGCTAGCCACACCCTTAGTACCCACTGCTAGCCACACCCTTAGTACCCACTGCTAGCCACACCCTTAGTACCCACTGCTAACCACACCCACTGCTAGCCACACCCTTAGTACCCACTGCTAGCCACACCCTTAGTACCCACACACTATTAGCAATGTCATCATCATTAATAACTAACAGGAGGTATGTTACCTGGGCTGCATTCCACAGGTCATCGTGTGTCTCTGCTCTCTCAAACTGCTCAGGTGAGTACAGGTGTTCCCTCTGGTCCCCTTCATGGAGACGTAGTGTTTCTTGTGCCCAGGCCGATGCCCCTCCCACAGAGTCATACTTTGGATTGTAGAAGCAAAAGTTATCTGCCAACTCTCGTCGAACCACGGCCTCTTCGATGAATGCATCCACAGAATTCTTTGTGGAGGCATTCTGGCATTGCTTGACTTGAAGGATACTTCTCTGCACACTGATCTGACCTTAGAGGGGGGCATCAGAGGAGAGGAGGGAGAGGGGAAGAGAGTATGAGGGAGGAGGGGAGGTGGGTGAGAAAGAAGGTGGGAGAGGGGGAGGAAGGATGGGGAGATGGGTGAGGGAGAGGGATGTAGGAAGGAATAAGGCATTATCTGTACTGAACTCATCAACTGGCCAAATGTAATACATAGCATCTGTTCTATGCATCACAATGCCCCTCCCACATCCTAGTCCCCTCCTCCACACAATGCCCCTCCCACATCCCAGTCCCCTCCTCCACATAATGCCCCTCCCACATCCAAGTCCCTCCTCCATCCTTTATATTATGCCACCCCTTATCACTATCCTCTCCCCTCCCTCTCTCCACTTCCTCTTCCTCTCCCCCCCTCTTTCCCTCCCCTCCCTCTCCTCTCCTCTCCCTCTCCCCTCCACTCCCTCTCCCCTCCACTCCCTCTCCCCTCCACTCCCTCTCCCCTCCACTCCCTCTCCCCTCCACTCCCTCTCCCCTCTACTCCCTCTCCCCTCCACTCCCTCTCCCCTCCACTCCCTCTCCCCTCCACTCCCTCTTCCCTTTGTGGTAGAGTCCCTCTACAAATATACTGTACCTGCATACCAAAATGAAACCATGGTGACAGGTTGCTAAGAGCATTTAAATTTGGGTCATTGCGTCCGGAATGGAAGTCTCTTAGCCTTTTGGTGCAGAAATTGTCCAAGACAGCCATTCCTGCCTTGTAACCTGGAATGGCCCAAGGGACTTCCCCTACATCACGATCCACTTGCAGGCTGGAGTCTGCAGCATCCCAATCCACATGCTATGCAGGGGGAGGAGGAGGGGAAGGAGAGGGAAGGAAGGAGAGTAAGTAAAAACATTCTCTTTGATAAAGTTGGACAGATTTCAAGGCAATAATTGAATGAAACAAGCGTCAATGAATGATACAGACCTATATTTAGCACACGTAGACCATAATGTCCTATATATAGGTTGGCACATGTATGGTTCTTTTTTACACTATTATTGCTTTGCAATCCTACTTTATTGAAGAGAATGTTGTTTCATGTGTTTTTTTATTCATTAGCTGCTGTGGTAAACTAAGCATTCTTAGCATGCAGAGGTCTAAGCACTCTTAGCATGCAGAGGTCTAAGCACTCTTAGCATGCAGAGGTCTAAACACTCTTAGCATGCAGAGGTCTAAGCACTCTTAGCATGCAGAGGTCTAAGCACTCTTAGCATGCAGAGGTCTAAGCACTCTTAGCATGCAGAGGTCTAAGCACTCTTAGCATGCAGAGGTCTAAGCACTCTTAGCATGCAGAGGTCTAAGCACTCTTAGCATACAGAGGTCTAAGCATTCTTAGCATGCAGAGGTCTAAGCACTCTTAGCATGCAGAGGTCTAAGCACTCTTAGCATGCAGAGGTCTAAGCACTCTTAGCATGCAGAGGTCTAAGCACTCTTAGCATGCAGAGGTTTAAGCACTCTTAGCATGCAGAGGTCTAAGCACTCTTAGCATGCAGAGGTCTAAGCACTCTTAGCATGCAGAGGTCTAAGCACTCTTAGCATGCAGAGGTCTAAGCACTCTTAGCATGCAGAGGTCTAAGCACTCTTAGCATACAGAGGTCTAAGCACTCTTAGCATGCAGAGGTATAAGCACTCTTATCATGCAGAGGTCTAAGCACTCTTAGCATGCAGAGGTCTAAGCACTCTTAGCATGCAGAGGTCTAAGCACTCTTAGCATGCAGAGGTCTAAGCACTCAGCATGCAGAGGTCTAAGCACTCTTAGCATACAGAGGTCTAAAGCACTCTTAGCATACAGAGATCTAAGCACTCTTAGCATGCAGAGGTCTAAGCACTCTTAGCATGCAGAGGTCTAAGCACTCTTAGCATGCAGAGGTCTAAGCACTCTTAGCATACAGAGGTCTAAGCACTCTTAGCATGCAGAGATCTAAGCACTCTTAGCATGCAGAGGTCTAAGCACTCTTAGCATGCAGAGGTCTAAGCACTCTTAGCATGCAGAGGTCTAAGCACTCTTAGCATGCAGAGGTCTAAGCACTCTTAGCATGCAGAGGTCTAAGCACTCTTAGCATGCAGAGGTCTAAGCACTCTTAGCATACAGAGGTCTAAGCACTCTTAGCATGCAGAGGTCTAAGCACTCTTAGCATGCAGAGGTCTAAGCACTCTTAGCATGAAGCACTCTTAGCATGCACAGGTCTAAGCACTCTTAGCATACAGAGGTCTAGTATGCTGATAGATTTATTGTTCTTGTGATAATGCCTTTTCACAAAAGCATCAGTTTTGGTTCAAGGTTCTCATATCACACTACCACCTCCCTCATGTCCTCATGTCACACTGCCACCTCCCTCATGTCACTGCCACCTCCCTCATGTCATCCCATGATGCACACACCCCATCCTCCCCACATACACCTCCACACATGCGGCTTACTGTGATGGCGCTCTGTGGTGACTGGTAAGGGTGTTGCACTACTGAAGGCATCTCACTAAGGAACACAGGAAGGTTGGCATGTATCTTAGGTCTTATGGTTCTGGCAGCATATTCCAAATGAGGGGAGGTCACCCAGCATGGGACAACGTTGTGAGCATCTACCTGATTTAGGTGATGTCAGGAAAGGGTGATGGGAAGGGTAAATAGAGGGAAGAAGGAGTAGGAGGAGAACAGGAGGAGGAGGAAAGAGGGAGGAGGAGGAGGAAAGAGGGAGGAGGAAAGAGGGAGGAGGAAAGAGGGAGGAGGGAAGAGGGAGGAGGAGGGAAAAGGGAGGAGGAGGGAAGAGGGAGGAGGACAGAGGGAGGAGGAGGAGGAAAGAGGGAGGAGAAAAGAGGGAGGAGGAGGGAAAAGGGAGGAGGAGGGAAGAGGGAGGAGGAGGGAAGAGGGAGGAGGAGGAAAGAGGGAAGAGGGGGAGGAAAGAGGGAGGAGGAAAAAGGGAGGAGGGAGGAAAAGAAGGAGGAGGAGGGACGGAGGAGGGGGGTCAAAGGAAGGGAGGGAGGTGATAGATTAGAGAAGAGGGTGATGGAGAGAAACTAGCTACCTGTTGCTGTGCGAGTGTGTGTGTGTGCACACGAGCATGTGTGTGCACAAATGAATGTTTTTTTGGTGCATGAATTAGTGCACAGTATATGAAATCTGTGCATAGGTGCATGCTTGGATCGTGAATACACGTGTGTTAATTCATTTGTGCGCACACCCATACTATGTACTGGCTTGGATTAGCTTGGATATATACACATACGATGCTAATACCTGGACTAATGGAATGGATGACTTCTCGAGTTCCCTTCCCACGTCAGTGGTCCAGGACACTGGGATCCTCAGAGGAGAGAAGTCACAGACCACAGAGGATGCGGAAAGAGAGTACACATGTTGGGGGACCTGCTCTTTGTGAAACCCCATCAGGAGGCTGAAGGGTACCTTCAGAGTTTCCAGTTCCTACAGAAGAAAGAATGGTGCAATTAACTTCTTTATTCAGGTATAAAATAATAATACGCGGGACCTGGGTACGAGGGAAACCGCGCCTACTAACTTACACTTTCCACTTCTCTCAATCCCTTCAACATGAAACCAAATTGTCGAATAGTTGCATCGAGGAACTTGGGCACTAGACAGAAACACACCATCAAGGGTACCGAACGCTTCAAAGCCAGCTTCTGGGCGTATATCAAAGCCCAGTTGTCTGTGTTATGCAAAGACGGGTTAAACAAAAAAATTCTATAACCACCATCGAACCTTGCACTCGTTGGTCCCTAGACATCCAATAGAGTACCGGCCCATTACCCGACGGGGCTGCACACTGTGTAAGAAGCCTGCACCGCTTATGGTTGAAGTCTAACACGTGGAGTTCCTTCGCTGATTCAAATTCCATTTCGCCAAAATTAGCATATTACATATATTACATGTATTACACGGACCAATAAACGTAATGTAACCTCACGCAGTAACGTGCTTAACTTATAATTGCAAAAGTAAGATATACCTTACAAAGATGTAAGGTATACCTTACAAAGATGTAAGGTATACCTTACAAAAACGTAAGGTAAACCTTACGTTACGATAGGCAATAAGAGTTAACTCATGTTTGAAAGTTTTTGCAATGCGATTTCACAGGTTTCTCTAACAAAGCTGTCATCCCTTTGTGCCAATGGTATCTGCACAAACTAGGGTTCCATCATACCTCTTTGACAATAGCATGATAGCCAAATTTTCTATGAAATCTGGGTGCTTAGGTGGAGTTGCATGTCTATTGAAGCAACAGTATGCATCTACATCAATAAATCCTATTATGGTACACAGACATCTGAACCACCACTGATGTATTCATACTGTCCTTCATTCATCATTCATGCCCGGTCCTGCTGCAGCTTGCTGACAAAATGGAATTCCAGCATCGAGCGCCTTCCACTGTTGCCGATGCGGCTCCAAAGGGTTGACATCTGGCGAGATCTGTACAATGTGCTGTTCTCCACTTAACATTAATTAATCTGCTTCATCCTCAATCTGTAGGTTTTCTATGTCCCTTTCTCTACCAAAATCCTCGTTGTCCTGCTCGCTTAGGGCTGACTGGGCATGCGACTTTGGGAAGAGGCAGAGGTGGAATCACCAAACTGACAGGCTGCTGGTCTTTGAAAAACACGGCTCGTAAAAGCATGTAGACTGCTCAATTTTTGACCGGCCAGCCGGTTTTAAGTGGCCAAATATGGCATCCTGTGCACAGTACCCGAGTCCTGCTCCACATGTCTACTAAAACACACATAGTCTAGTAAACTAATTGTTAGGCTCCTAACGCGAACATACTTTTAATGTAATTATAGGGCACATGAAGATAACATACACATGCTGTTGGTAAATACGGCGACATCCGGATGTAGGTTCTGTCTTGGAATGACTTTCTCATCTGAGGAGGAGAAGGATGCCTTCAAACTCCATATAGACCCTAGCTATTGAACGCAATGCTGGATATTGTGCTATCAATCCCATCGACGACCACACACACACACACACACACACACACACACACACACACACACACACACACACACACACACACACACACACACACACACACACACACACACACACACACACACACACACACACACACACACACACACACACACACACACACACACACACACACACACACACACACACACACACACACACACACACACACACACACACACACACACACACACACACACACACACACACACACACACACACACACACACACACACACACACACACACACACACACACACACACACACACACACACACACACACACACACACACACACACACACACACACACACACACACACACACACACACACACACACACACACACACACACACACACACACACACACACACACACACACACACACACACACACACACACACACACACACACACACACACACACACACACACACACACACACACACACACACACACACACACACACACACACACACACACACACACACACACACACACACACACACACACACACACACACAATCCAGTCCAGTCATTCCTTTTTTGGACACAGCCTGTGAAGGCGCTGCAGAGAACCCTTATCTACCGCTGGGCTGAGTCATTCTGTCGTGTATGCAGTTTTATGCATGCATTGCTTGTTATGTCAGTATTGGATTTTAATTCCAGTGTCGAGACATGTACTGGATGGAGTCATTTAACCACCAGCTACTAACCTACCTGCCCAAGAAGATACACTTCCATACTAGCACCTTTATAATGCGGATGAACCTGGCTGTGATGGATTGGTTGGGTGTTATGCATGTGATGGTTGTGATGATTGAACAATATGATCACTTCTTTTAGGATGAAAACACACAAGTCATGGTGAGTTCGGACTATCATAGCACTTACAATGTATTGGAAAAGAAAATATTTCATTTTGTACGTAACTTCTGGAATGCGTACATCCTGAAGAACATCTCAACTCTACAGTACTAAAGGTTGAGCTGATGATGGCAACAATTCCTTATACAACGAGGAAGAGGATGATGCAATTGACAAGTTGATGTCACTCGATGATTCAGCTTTGTTAGATGGAGAGTATGTGGACAGTGAAAGCGAAGAGTACCAAGAGGATGATGATAATGATGCATGAAGTTGTAAGGTAAACACACACACACACACACACACACACACACACACACACTGCTAAAATGCTAGCAGCTAAAACATCACGTGTTCATTAACAACTTCAGAATTGATTGGTTTTATTTTCCCCTCACAAGTGTTGTCTACTTACACTAGAACCAGCTTATTAAAAAAAAAAAAAAACTATTACTGTAAAAGCTGCACCAACTTGAGGGATTGTGTATTAATTTATATTCTATGGAGCTGAAGTATATAGCAGATTATGGAGTGGTCACACGACACATGAAACAAATCTATTGTGCCAAATGATTTTTTGCTTTGCCGCCTGTTCTTTATTACCTCCATCTTGGTGTTTGTGTCAGTAAAACGCATTAATCCACTGTATGCTGCACAGGTGGCAGATGTGTTCTGATATAAATTTTACTTCACTGTACACAGAATTATGCCACAAGCACCTTCAAAATCATGAACCCCTTTATGCTTATTGCTGCCACATTGATCGCGACTCAAGAGCACAAACAACAGTTCTAACACAACAGTAATATGTGAAAACGCCAGAAATAGAAAAATGAAGGATGATTATTTCAGAGCACATGTGTGCAACAGTAATTCAGTCAGGGTTCTAGCTCAGTAGGCCTCCATCATCATCATAACATAATTGCTGCCTTTGGTGCTTTCAAAATGAAGGACACAATTTCATATGTGATTTTAAAAAATCATATGTGCAACAGAATATCTCAAAAGAAAACAAAGCAGATCAGGCCTTCAGCTAGGAGGGTCTCTGATGACAACAGCACAACATGGTATTTAGCTATTAATGGAGGCTAATGATTTCAAAAAAGAATGTAACTCACCCTCATCAAACACTTCAGGGTTAGGGTAACTCACCCTCATCAAACACTTCAGGGTTAGGGTAACTCACCCTCATCAAACAATTCAGGGTTAGGGTAATCTACCATTAAAAATTCTTACGTTTCCAAATCTAGATTACAGACAAAAGTGTATGGTCATAGCTTGACTACCACCTTAACCCAGCGCCATGTTTTATGCTTTGTATTATTTTGTTATTGTAATTTAGAGGAGGGGGGGGGAGGAGGTGTAAAAGTCCATCATATTAGAAGTCCTGATTATGTAAAATGACGATTGATGATATGATAAGAATAATAATTTACACATCTGTAACACGTTCATTGTGCTTCTCTCTTCTGAATGGAAAGAGATGCGAAGCACTCAAGCAGGCCTTGCACATGGTCCACCTACGTGTCATGATGGGACCAGATGGAGTGAAAACCATACGCCTGTTGTCAAGTCATTTACCTCATGAGCCGTTTCTGAGATGCTCAATTGATTGGCGAGCTTTTCTAACTCAGCCGACTCATCCCTGCTACTTCTGGAGACAGTTAGATATTCTCTCATCATATCAACCACCTACACAAATGTACGCACGCATGTGCGTAAACACACACAGAGATGCATATACACACAGAAAGAGAGAGAGAGAGAGAGAGAGAGAGAGAGAGAGAGAGAGAGAGAGAGAGAGAGAGAGAGAGAGAGAGAGAGAGAGAGAGAGAGAGAGAGAGAGAGAGAGAGAGAGAGAGAGAGAGAGAGGGGGGGGGGGGGGGGGGGGGAGAGTGTGGGTACATGCTGAAGTTCTTCCTTTCTCTTTGAATTAGGGTTGTGGGTTGAGTTGATTCTCAATGTTGACAGGGCCAGGTGGAGGGGGGTGGTACCATTGAAATCTGGCGCATTCACATCGGTACCTAAAAATAAATAAATATTTGGTTGACATCCTTTTACTTGAGAGCACCTACTGTAGAAAATGTGGACCCAAGCCATCACCATCTCCCGGCCCCAAGCCATCACCATCCCTCTCCTATGCGTTAGGCCCCAAGCCATCACCATCCCTCTTCTATGTGTCAGGCCCAAGCCATCACCATCCCTCTTCTATGTGTCAGGCCCCAAGCCATCACCATTCCTCTTCTATGTGTTCACCTTCCACAGTTACAAACCTGCTTGCAGAAGTGCAGTTACCACGCCCACATGATGTGTACAAGAAGCTGTGAGGTGCGGGATGACAGTTCAGGTACAAGGTTTGCACTAGGCTACCACACACACCTAAATGGAGGGGGGTGTTGCCATTACAGTCACGCTGGTTGACTGTGCCATATGATGCAAGAAGTTTAACTAAACCAGGAATGTGTGTATGTGTATTGAAGGTAGGAATGGGTGCATTGGGAGGCGGGAAGAGAACACTGTGAAGAACTGAAACTCCTCCCCCTTCTTTACCAATGTTGACATCAGGTCTGCAGGCAGCAAAGTGTAAGGCCGTTCTTCCCTTGGAATCCGGAACTCCAGTATTTGCTCCCTCCTTCAGTAACTCCAGCACTAGTTATAGTTAAGAATTAAATAATAATTCCTCTAGTTTCCTCTCCCCCCCCCCCCCCAAAAAAAACAAAAAACAACAACGCACCCTCTTCGTACGTTCCATTCGATGCAGCATTGCGCAGTTTACCCGCCACTGTATGAAGAAGTTTCCTTTGCTCCAGGGTCCAGACTAAATGCTTACTTACGGATATGGTCTCTACCAGTTACTGATGCAGCACGTGAGTATCTGTAGCTAGAAGTACGGGTTTTGACGGCCGATACAAACTTTCCGGCATTACTCATTTGCGTCCCTCGGTCTTCCTCAGGTTGAAGCATCGCCTTCATGTCGCTACCAATTTCAACGCTTAGTTCTCTGTATGCTTTCGCCATTATAAGACACCTAGCCGACCCCACCACCTGTTGGTGACTAATGTAATTATTCCAAGTTCGCGCGGTAAAAAGTATTATCTTGCATAGTACGCTTTGCATGGATCGTATGGTGTTTGGTTCGAACATTTTTCGTAAGCTTCGTTGTACACCAGCTGCCAAGACTTGTACCACTCTCCCGGTTTTAGGTGTACCAGTCCCGGTGATCTCCGCATATCCAACAAGAGGTCGAACATGTCATGCTGCAAATAAAAGAAAAAAAAAAAAAAAAACATATATATACATGTCTACAGTGACAGACACAATAACGTTGAATAAAATACTTTACCCCTAGTGTGTTGAATAGCTGGTCGATGAACGGTGTTCCTCTGGGCCAGAGAGGGTAGTTATTGGTCTCAATAAACCAGGTGCGATAGTCTTGTGTGACCATGATATCTACCCCAATGAACTGGAATGTGGACCGTGCACGCCGGAACGTGGCTGACCCTGTAACCAAGTCCATTGTTAAACAAGTGTGTAAGTGTGTGTGTGTGTGTGTGTGTGTGTGTGTGTGTGTGTGTGTGTGCGTGTGTGTGCGTGTGTGCGCGCGTGCGTGTGTGTATGTGTGTGTGTGTGTGTGTGTGTGCGTGGAACCTTAAAATAACTAACCTGCTTGAACTACAAGTAATCCTATCTTCTTTATGAATGGAACAAGACGGTTTGCAACAAAGTTATTGTTCAGTGGGTCATGTGCATCCAAGTACTCCTGGAGTTGCCGGAACGACCAGAAATGCTTTTCAGCAACGAATCCCTTTGAGAGGGACTGCACGTGACTGTTGGTCAGGTGAACTTCACGACCTCCTGTTGCATTGAAACGATGCACAGACACGCGTAGGTAGCCCTCATGGTAGAACAACATATACGGGGAGGTCCCTGCTATCAGCAGCAAACCCCTAACGTCGAACTTCCTTCCCTCTAGTAGAAGCAGACCTGATAAGTACTCTTGGACGACGTACTCTTTGTTGTGAGCACAGGCCCCAAACCTTGCCTTGAGCGCAGTGACGTCTTGAAATACGCTGATTCCATCCCCTCCAAACCCTCGAGACGTCTTAAGGACCCACATTGACGTCGGCCTTGAGCTTGCATACTCAAAGAAAAGCATACAGTCACGTGGCACGTCCAGCAGGAATGACCTGGGCATTAAATCCATTGTGCATCCGTGCGATTCGAACGCAAGCTGAAAGAATTGAAGTTGGTTCTTCTTTGAACCAGTCACCTTGTATGCATCCTGTATTGCTGAGACCAAAGCATGAGAGGAGTTTGATAATTGTTGGATTATGGGGTGACCGAAATGCCGTGACGTCGTCCAAACAATAGTATACGGGGAAGGTCGGACATAATCGGACAGCTTCAGAACAGACGTCGAGTCGTTCAGTATAGTTCTGATGCTCCAACGGTTTTCAGTGGCAACGAATTGAAGAGAGTACATAGGCGACTTTCCGTAAAATATGAAGTTCACCTTCAAGAGACCTCTCTCGACGTTTTGAAAATCCAGTGGCCAGCAACTGCTGGTGATCTGCATTGGTGCAGAAGTAGGCGTGTTTTCAATGTCTGTAGTGTCAAACGGCTTGCGTTCATCGAACTGCAGCTCACTATGCAGGTCCTGCGAGCCAAGCGATATCCACATTTCAAAGTACAGGATTGAAATGAAGCTGAGTACCATGAGAAGGACCACACACCCGGCTCTCTGTGCTAGCTTTGCCATTTTAAAACGCCGCGCCGTTCTAAATAAAGCACACAATTGACAAAAGTTGTTTCATAACGCGGAACGTAGGTCATAATATATATATATATATATATTGGTTAATGCACCACACTTATTTCAACTGTGATATACAAAAAAGAAGGGAAAAAAAAACCTTTAACCACACTACAAAGCATCGTGAACAAACACTACCTAAATTAATGAAGCCAAGCTAGAGTTCAAGATGGAGCGCTTAGAAGCACTTGCGGTGCACAATGGATGGGCCAGACTCGTCGTACTCCTGCTTGGAGATCCACATCTGCTGGAAGGTGGACAGGGAGGCCAGGATGGAACCACCGATCCAGACACTGTACTTGCGCTCAGGAGGAGCGATGATCTTGATCTTCATGGTGGGTGGGGCCAGGGCCGTGATCTCCTTCTGCATCCTGTCAGCAATGCCAGGGAACATCGTGCTGCCTCCGGACAGGACGGTGTTGGCGTACAGGTCCTTCCTGATGTCCACGTCGCACTTCATGATCGAGTTGTAGGTGGTCTCGTGGATACCGGCGGACTCCATACCGAGGAACGAGGGCTGGAACAGAGCCTCTGGGCATCTGAATCGCTCGTTACCGATGGTGATCACCTGACCGTCGGGAAGCTCGTAGCTCTTCTCCAGGCTGGAGCTCTGGGCAGCGGTCTGCATCTCCTGCTCGAAGTCCAGGGCCACGTAGCACAGCTTCTCCTTAATGTCACGAACGATTTCACGCTCGGCGGTGGTGGTGAACGAGTAACCACGCTCGGTGAGGATCTTCATCAGGTAGTCGGTCAGGTCACGACCGGCGAGGTCCAGACGAAGGATGGCGTGGGGAAGGGCGTAACCCTCGTAGATGGGGACGGTGTGGGACACACCATCTCCGGAGTCGAACACAATACCAGTGGTACGTCCAGATGCGTACAGGGACAGCACGGCCTGGATGGCGACGTACATGGCAGGGGTGTTGAAGGTCTCGAACATGATCTGGGTCATCTTTTCACGGTTGGCCTTTGGGTTGAGGGGGGCCTCAGTCAGGAGGACTGGGTGCTCCTCAGGGGCAACTCGGAGCTCGTTGTAGAAGGTGTGGTGCCAGATCTGAACGAGGAGAAAAGAAATATTTTAAACGATACATCGTAGACGCCCGGCCATGGCCTGAAGAGCTAACGTATGCCACCTGCTCCTGCTATTGTCGCTTATCTTACCTTCTCCATGTCGTCCCAGTTGGTGACAATGCCGTGTTCAATGGGGTACTTCAGAGTAAGGATACCTCTCTTGCTCTGAGCCTCATCTCCGACGTAGGAGTCCTTCTGACCCATACCGACCATCACACCCTGGTGTCGTGGGCGTCCGACGATGGATGGGAAGACTGCTCGTGGAGCGTCGTCTCCGGCAAAGCCGGCCTTGCACATGCCTGAACCGTTGTCGACGACCAGGGCCGCAACATCTCCTCCCTCTTCACCCATATTGATATTATTTAGCAGAGAGAGTTAACTCAATGTACACAGCAAGTCAACTTCTGGCACAACAGGATGAGATTGAAATAGCCCTTAGCTATACTCCTTTCGATTGCTGCCACGCCCAGTTGACGGTTCCAAGTTTTACCTAATATGGTGATGTTCGTAAGTAGCGCAGTTCTGATTGGTCGTTACCAAGCAACGGGCTGTGAGCGACCGTACAATGAGCCGACCAATCAAAAGGGTGCATGTTTGGCGCACGTGCTAGCAGTGACCCCACATAGGCACACCCCCTTTTTTTGCTATTAGAGACACACCTTTCCCATTATAATAACTTTTTGCTAGGTGCATATTTTTTTTTTTTTTGCCAAACACGAAATGGCGGCAGCACTTACCTGGACCTTCGGTCTGATAAATTCTGGAAGCAAGTACCTCACAGCCGAAACATTCCAGAACAAAGTCACTGCAAATGGGACGTCCTTGAAGGCTAAGCAGATCTGGACCTTGGAGCGTGTCGACGACGAGAAAATTGCCCTGAAAAGCAACCTCGGACGCTATCTGAGCTCCGACAAGGATGGCAAAATCAGCGCGGCTGCAGAAAGCGTGGGCGACAACGAGAAATTCGAGATGCTCACCCAGGACGACGGGAGGGTAGCGATCCGCAGCGCCACCCACAAGCGATACATCGGCGGGTCGGGCGACAACCTGACCGGCTACGACCTGACCATCTCCCCCACCAACCTATGGACGTTGCAGCTCGCCATGCACCCGCAGATCAACCTGCGCAACTCCAATAGGCGCGCCTACTGCCACGTCGTCGGCAACGAGCTGCAGTGCAATGAGTTGATCCCCTGGGGGCCCGACGCCGTGGTCACCCTGCAGTTCCAGAACGGCCGCTACGCCATCTTGCTCGCCAACGACAAGTACGTATCGCGGACGGGAGCATTCGTCGATGCAGTCAACGATGACGCACTGTACACGCTGGTCTTCAGGAACGCGGAGGTAGCCTTCCGAGACTCCAAGGGCAAGTACCTGACTGCTGTCGGGAGCACGGCCACCGTCCAGTCTCGCAAGGACACCATCTCCAAGGACGAGCTGTTCACCTTGGAGCAGAGCAACGCTCAGTTCCAGTTGACCGCCTCCAACGGGAAGCTGGTCTCCATCCGAGGAGTGGAGGAGGTACGTGCCAACCAGGCGAGCATCACCGACGCAGAGATCTTCCAGCTCGAAGCCGTCAACCGCACTGACTTCAGCGGCAACGGCAAGTGGGCCATTCGAGGCCAGAACAACAAGTACTGGAATTCTGAGGCTACCATTTTTGCTAACAAGGAGAGCTTTGCGGAGCCAACCGCTCAGTTTGAGATACAGTGGCTGGGTCCCCTCATAGCCCTCAAGGCTTCCAATGGAAAGTATGTTTCCACGAAGAGCAACGGTCAGTTGGCTGCAAATAGTGTAGACGTGTCCGACGCCTGCAAGTTTGTGTTTGAGCTCTACAACCGACGCAGCATCATCTTCCGCGGCGAATTTGGCTTCGTCGGCCAGAAGGGAGCTTCGGCTGTCTTGGAATGCAACCGCTCTACCTACGAGATTTATGATGTGGTTGGTAAGGCGGGAAGTTATAGCTTCAAGGGACGAAACGGTAAGTTCTGGAAGGTTGAAGGCGACAACACCCTCACCCTGCTCGGAGATGCACCCCTCGACTTCCATATTGAGTTTCGTGGCCATAACGTCATGAGCATTGTTGCACCCAACGGGCAGTACCTCAAGGGAACGCAAAATGGCAGTTTCACCGTTGGCGGTGGAAACAGCGTTTCCTCCGCAACACTTTGGGAGTATTAGAACAGCCTTGTCACTTTTGAAGCATGGACCATCCGTCTCTGTACTAGCTTCGACTAGAATGCATTTTGCCCTTTTTTTTTTTGCCCTTTTTTTTTTTTTTTTTGCTGTACATCGTTCAGTTAAAAAGCAGTTTGTGATGTAACTTTTAACTTATGTGAACTCTTGTGGTTTGGAAAGTCACACACAATACACTCCTCCTAATACACAATCATGCATCACACACATAATGACCAAAAATAAAATAAAAATGAAAACAAGTTTATGAGATTGAATTTAAACAATACATTATTTCTTCACAATTTGTACCACATCTTCATCATCCATCCTATGATGTAATCCCACTCTCTGAGGATCAAACTTTGTGCTTGAGCCCTGTGTGTGTGTGTGTGTGTGTGTGTGTGTGTGGATGTGTGTGACTTTTGGGGAAGCTGGAATGTGCCAACTTACCCACACAAGTGCATATCTGAACTGGCCTGCTAGTGTACGATGGACGCTGTGGCACTAGGATGCAGAGGAAGAATCCCGATAATTTGATTATACAAAATGCTGGTGCCATGTCCTGTCATACCACATGTTCCACAGAAGAGTTTTTCCTCAGTATAAGTGGATTTGAAAAATCAGGTGGCTCTAATTAAAAAAGAACACACAAACACACACACAGACAATTGAGGGTAGACACAGAGGTAATACTTTAATTAACACATTGGACCCTTGCAAACTGTGAACAGCATAACTCCACTGCTAGTTTTGCCTTATTTGGTCAAGCTATCCTAAAGACAGTTACATAAAGAACAGCCACACACTTACACCTACCTCCTCTCTTCTTTGTGTACACACGGATGAGGGCGAGGAATTCCCACAGCTTGGCCAACAGACGGTCCAAGTTCAGATCCAGCTCACAGCTGATCACAAGGCTATTGGGCTGCCTGGCAAGCCTGTCCACCTCCTCCAAACTAATCTGGTCAATTTTGTTATAGCACTGAGAGGAAAATGCGGACAAATTAAACAGACAATGTGTGTGTGTGTGTGTGTGTGTGTGTGTGTGTGTGTGTGTGTGTGTGTGTGTGTGTGTGTATGCGTGTGTGTATGGGTTACATTTGTGTTCCAGCAACACAACAATAATACTACAACAACAAAAAAACACAGATGTACAAATTAAAAACTAGTACCAGCCAGCCCCACACCTCACCACAATGTGGTGTTGTGCCAGCATAGCAATGCTTCCTGTTGGTAACCCCACTAACAGCTGCACAAGCAAAAGGAAGACTGCCCAACATGACCATATATGGCAAAAAACTTAATCGTGCCACCACATATACACACCACTACACACACATACATACACACACACATACATATACACACACATACATACACACACATATAAACCTCCGAGTTACAGTAATAAAACGCACCTCCACTGCCACACACCAGTTATGCACACAAACATATATGCAGGTTTTGGGATCACTACCAAGGCCAATGTCAAACTCACATAGATACACTTTAGGTAGACCCTGTTGCCAATGATGACATCAATAAACTCATCTGTGGGAAAGGAATACAGATCAATTACAAGATAGGCAACACCACATGCATACAAATAAGTCAGCCCTTAACCACAAAGATACTATTCAACACAATGAGGCCTGGCCAAATACCCAGGGTGGCCTAGCAATGGACAGACCAAAGTAGTGTTCATCCTTGCTGTAAGTTCACAACTACTGGCTTGGGGGAGAACTGGCTAATGGCTCAGATGGGGGATTTTAGCATAGAGATGGTCTTTGTCCCAGCTGCAAAAGAAATGCCGGTACACCCAAATCAGGTCCATTGGAATGGAACTTGTAGGTAAAAAGTCCGGTCACATCTCACAATTAAGATGTGAGTGAGTGAGTGTGGGTATGTGTGATGAGTGTGGATGTGTGTGTGCATGTTACACAGATGCCTTCCTCAGTGTGAGTGTGAGAAAAAACGTTGCAGAGGCATGTACGTACGTATAGCCCCCCCATGTCAGCTAAGGATATCAATGGAGAATAAAGCAATTGGGACATCAAAGGTGAGTAAATGGACGTTGAGACACCTAGGTGAATAGGAGTTGAGGGCATCACCTGTAACAAAAGCCTCCCCCCCCCCCCCCCACCAACCCTTATCACCGGCAGATGGGGGCACACCAATGTGAGGGATAAGAACTACTGGACGTGTCAATGGTATAGTTTGGGCCTTAATGTGAAGCAGATAGTGATGATGAGTATGTGCATGTGTGTGTGCGTCGAAGGGCATGGACTAACAACCACACCCTTCATTTGCAGCAGAAGAGCATTCATGGCCTAATGAGCCCCAGTTGCCATTCATCGATTAACAAGACCAGCCGCCATTCATAGGCTGCATTCCTGACGAGAATTCAATGGCGGAGGGGAATACAACCATGTATGGTGAAAAGGCTGCAGGTCGCCAGGAACACCATAATCATACTCAGGCAATGAGTCAACAGCACTGGCAGGACTATTGGCTACATCTGTGCTATACTAAAGAGTACAGCTCCCACGCAAAAAAAAAAAAAAAAAAAAAAAAAAAAAAAAAAAAAAAAAAAAAAAGGATTTAGGGGAATGCGACAGCAATCCTGTCCAGGTGGATCCCTTTTAAAGTTAACTGCTAGTTGTATAGTGCATTGTCATTTATAGTCCTTTTGTATTCTTATAACAGGAGGAAGTATTAAAATATATATTAAAAAAAACAATATTACAAACATGTGAGCCTACACAGACCCACACACACACACACAAATGACATAACCCTCAACCAACAAACCTGGTGTACAGTCTTCACGAAACAGCACTTCTACATTAAATATCTCTGAGCCGTGTCAAGGGTTATGTGTGAGTGTACTGTACATACAAGTGCACACACATGTCACGTTTGCATGTGTGGTTGTGTGTGCATGTATGTATGTGCATGTGTGGTTGTGTGTGCATGTATGTATGTGCATGTGTGGTTGTGTGTGCATGTGTGGTTGTGTGTGCATGTATGTATGTGCATGTGTGGTTGTGTGTGCATGTATGTATGTGCATGTGTGGTTGTGTGTGCATGTATGTATGTGCATGTGTGGTTGTGTGTGCATGTATGTGCATGTGTGGTTGTGTGTGCATGTATGTGCATGTGGTGGCTGTATATGAGTACCGTAAAGTAGCCCAGCCCAAACCCCCCCCCCCCCCCCCCCCCCCCAAACAGAAAAATGGCTCATGTTTAAATGTCCGTATCTTCATAATCGCAAATGCTTTCACATATCTTTTTCATAATCATGCAGAGACATTCGTGTTTACAGAGATATGCATGTTTAAACACAAGCCTTTTTTTTGTTGGGGACGGACAGGTGTGTGTGTGTGCGTGCATGTGTGTGTATGTGTGTGTGTGTGTGTGTGTGTGTGTGTATGTGTGTGTGTGTGTGTGTGTGCGCGCGCTTATAATCGGTACCTTGCGGTTGTGCATGCATATGTGGTAGTGTGTCTGTATCCCTAAACACAGGTGGATTAACAAGTCAGATACTGTACTCATGAAGGATCAGCTGTGCCAACTTCTCACTCATCTTCGTGAGGGTAACCATGGAGTTGATAGACATCCCTCCACCCTTCTTGATCTGGACAGAGGTTCACACCAAAGAGCAGAACAAACCAATCACTCCCCTCCCACATACACACACACACAAACTGCACCTTCACGTAAATGTCAGGACGCCTTTTATTCAACCGTATGCCCACATTCTCCAACTCTTTTTCAAGCAGTTCCCTAGCAATGAAAGCAGATGTGACATATCTTTTCCTTCTCACAGATACACAGCAACATTACATGCACACACATAAACACACACATACAAATGCACACACACACACACACACATACATACACATACACACACCTTTGTATATCGCCCTTTGCAGCATCCAACATCATCAACACCAGGTCAGCCGTGCGTGCCACAGCTATCACCTGTCGACCTCTGCCTTTACCTGATGGGACATACCATACAGTCACCTCAACACCACAGGTCAATATCACAATGTACACACACAACATAGTACATAAATCTTGAGGCAGTCACACTATAGAAGCAAAGGGGTGTGTCCCCGGCACTACAATGATATTCACGATATGGTGTGTTGTGTGATCTATAAGTTTTGATGTATCATGAATGAACCATTGCTGCAAAACAGTACACAAGCGACGCCCTTTGTGTGTCCACCACACCCTCCCCCATCCTGCACCTCCTCCCACCTTGGCCCTCCTCTTCCCCATCCTCCCCTCCCCTCTTCACTCCTCACCCACCCCCCTCTATGCTGTACAGCTAGACCCCTCTATACTGTACAGCTGGACCCCTCTATGCTGTACAGCTGGACCCCTCTATGCTGTACAGCTAGACCCCTCTATACTGTACAGCTGGACCCCTCTATGCTGTACAGCTGGACCCCTCTATACTGTACAGCTAGACCCCTCTTACCTAGTATGCATAGGTCCCACAGTACACATACACAAACATATTGTATTGCAATTGAGCGTGACGTTGTGTTGCTCTGTGCTTTAATGTTTCAGATGTCTTGCATTGTTACAAGTTAGTGTGAGAAATTGGGGTGATAAAGACAGCCATGTGTTGGCTTTTTATGGTGGTACTGTGTGACTTGGTTAGTGGGTGATGATGGTTAAGGAATGGGAATCTATTCCCACATAAATGCATTTTTTCCCCCCTTGAGGTAACTGGTCATGAAATACAATAGTATGACTGTATGTGTGTGTGTGTGTGTGTGTGTGTGTGTGTGTGTGTGTGTGTGTGTGTGTGTGTGTGTGTGTGTGTGTGTGTGTGTGTGTGTGTGCTTTGCATGTGTTGCCATATAAGGCTGTGTGGGCTTTGAATGAGTTAGAGAGATGGAGAAGATGTGAAGTGAGAGGGAAGAGGGGTGGAGATGACCGGGGGAGAGGAATAGGGAGGCCTGGTGACCGGGGTCTAGCTGTATAGTATAGAGGGGTCCACCTGTACAGTATAGAGGGGTCCAGCTGTACAGTATAGAGGGGTCCAGCTGTACAGTATAGAGGGGTCCAGCTGTACAGTATAGAGGGGTCCAGCTATGTAGTATAGAGGGGTTCAGCTATATAGTCCAGCTGCAGAGGAATCCAGCTTTCCCTACAGGCCAAATTGTAGATACACTAAAGAGGCCTTCAGTTGTACACACATTAATTTACTATGCAGTGTTTTCACAATGACCATATATGGGCATTGCATTAATCCCGGCAGAGCACTTCCTTTTATGCATCTGCATCTGTTATCAGCACACCCACTTAATAACTCTATTCTTCCAACAACTACTATTCCCAATCCTTACCATGCAAAGACAACAAGAATTTTTAAAATCACAACTGAACCAGATTGTTGCCCCAACCCAACTGCTCTCCCTTGTCTATCACCACAAGGCCTTTGGCTGGCACTGGCTTAAGAACCCCAACCGATGGAGTTACACAACCAAACAATCAATACACACAGATCACTGCATCTAAGTGGGAAATCAAACAGATATATATTTAAAAGTTGCATCTGTTCACAAATTAAAATATATTCACTATACCAAAGTTTACAGCATAATCAACATAACCATACACTGTAACTAGCTATCATGGGGGGCCCTCTAAAATCAGCCCCTAGTCTGCTTGACATGCAGAGTATGCTGGGTAGGATCCCCTTGTATGCTGGCTAGGATCCCCTTGTATGCTGGGTAGGCCCCTCAACTGCTTGGTATGCAGGGTATGCAGGGTAGGGCACCCTAGACTGCTAGCATGTAAACAGTGCCATTTGTATAGAACGACACATGTACCAGTTCAGTACATGACAAAGTAAGTTACAAGGAAAGGTCACAGACATCTGCACATACTACTGTAAAATCCCAAATAAACACCTCGGTGTCTATTGGGACAACATGAATACCCCCCCCCCCCCCCCCCCCCCCCCCCCCCGTAACATACCCCTGGCATTGCCAGGTTTTTGGATTGCAATCATCGATTGTCCAAGCATGTGAGCAGCCTTCAACTGCCCTTACAACAGTGCTGGTATTCTATGGTTGGTATCTTAACCTTCGACGCAAGCGTTTTTCAGTCCCAAATAGACGCCTCGGTGTTTAATTGGGATTTTACAGTACTAATAAACAACCTCTCAGCAATATTATATGGGATGATACTTAAAACCACAACACAATCCAGTGGCATTTATTTAATTGGAACAGTTTTCTGACAAAATGGAACTTCAATCTTCAAGAGTGTGCAAATCGCTTCAAACCTCCTGTTGCTATTTATTTGTC
This sequence comes from Eunapius fragilis, assembly GCA_963681505.1. Lineage (NCBI taxonomy): Eukaryota > Metazoa > Porifera > Demospongiae > Spongillida > Spongillidae > Eunapius > Eunapius fragilis. The sequence goes on along the minus strand of OY811981.1, from coordinate 2,167,094 downwards.
CCGTTAGTTAATCTTTACTTTACGTATAGTTGTGCAAAGTGTGTGCACTATTTTCCCTGCTTGTTTCGTGCCAATGATATGGGCATCTGCCATGCATACATTGAATGGGATGGAATTTTGCCTAAATCATTGGCAATGAAATGAGGAGGGGGGTGAGGGGGGTGGGGGGGGGGGGGGGAGAGGCCCATGTAATATATAGGCAGTGCCACAGCCCACAGGTATGGCCTGTTTGATTATGCATGCTCATTACATGTACACGTGGCATATAACCAATAGAAATGCAGTATGGCCGGGGCAGGTGGGGATGGATCGACACTCATGTGCTGTGAGTGTGTGTGTGGGTGATGGTGCATGTTGTGTGCAAAGGCACGGGGGGCATAACACCACCATACTGTACCTTGAGAAGCTCCTTCTATAATTCCAGGCAGATCCAACAGTTGGATGTTAGCGCCGCGGTACTGAGGTATGAGCAAAGACGTGTACACATATGTAAAAACACACACACACACACACACACACACACACACACACACACACACACACATACACACCCATACACACATATTGGATATACTGGAGTAACTGTTACCACTACATGTGCCAAGGGACACACTAAAGATTCTTAAACTTCAACGACATATTGCCAATGGCTACCAGTAATATGTTCTCTAAGGACAAATGTGAGAGTGAGGTAAAACTATTGCTTGAAATGATCTGTGTCAAGTCTTGAATGGGATGACATAGAGAAGGCTACATGTACTTCAGCACAGCTCCTAAGGTGACATAGAGAAGACTACATGTACTTCAGCATAACTCCTAAGGTGACATAGAGAAGGCTACATGTACTTCAGCATAACTCCTAAGGTGACATAGAGAAGGCTACATGTACTTCAGCACAGCTCCTAAAATGACATAGAGAAGGCTACATGTACTTCAGCATAGCTCCTAAGGTGACATAGAGAAGGCTACATGTACTTCAGCACAGCTCCTAAAATGACATAGAGAAGGATACATGTTACTTCAGCATAGCTCCTAAGGTGACATAGAGAAGGTTACATGTATTTCAGCATAACTCCTAAGGTGACATAGAGAAGGCTACATGTACTTCAGCACAGCTCCTAAGGTGACATAGAGAAGGCTACATGTACTTCAGCATAGCTCCTTAGGTGACATAGAGAAGGCTACATGTACTTCAGCATAGCTCCTAAGGTGACATAGAGAAGGCTACATGTACTTCAGCATAGCTCCTTAGGTGACATAGAGAAGGCTACATGTACTTCAGCATAGCTCCTTAGGTGACATAGAGAAGGCTACATGTATTTCAGCACAGCTCCTAAGGTGACATAGAGAAGGCTACATGTACTTCAGCACAGGTTCTAAGGTGACATAGAGAAGGCTACATGTATTTCAGCATAGCTCCTTAGGTGACATAGAGAAGGCTACATGTACTTCAGCACAGGTTCTAAGGTGACATAGAGAAGGCTACATGTATTTCAGCACAGCTCCTAAGGTGACACATGTACTTCAGCATAGCTCCTAAGATGACATAGAGAAGGCTACATGTACTTCAGCATAGCTCCTTAGGTGACATAGAGAAGGTTACATGTACTTCAGCATAGCTCCTTAGGTGACATAGAGAAGGCTACATGTACTTCAGCATAGCTCCTTAGGTGACATAGAGAAGGCTACATGTACTTCAGCATAGCTCCTTAGGTGACATAGAGAAGGCTACATGTACTTCAGGACAGCTCCTAAGGTGACATAAAGAAGGCTACATGTACTTCAGCACAGCTCCTAAGGTGACATAGAGAAGGCTACATGTATTTCAGCACAGCTCCTAACGTGACGTAGAGAAGACTACATGTACTTCAGCACAGCTCCTAAGGTGACATAGAGAAGGCTACATGTATTTCAGCACAGCTCCTAAGGTGACATAGAGAAGGCTACATGTACTTCAGCACAGCTCCTAAGGTGACATAGAGAAGGCTACATGTATTTCAGCACAGCTCCTAAGGTGACATAGAGAAGGCTACATGTGCTTCAGCATAGCTCCTAAGGTGACATAGAGAAGGCTACATGTACTTCAGCACAGCTCCTAAGGTGACATAGAGAAGGCTACATGTATTTCAGCACAGCTCCTAAGGTGACATAGAGAAGGCTACATGTGCTTCAGCACAGCTCCTAAGGTGACATAGAGAAGGCTACATGTGCTTCAGCATAGCTCCTAAGGTGACATAGAGAAGGCTACATGTACTTCAGCACAGCTCCTAAGGTGACATAGAGAAGGCTACATGTACTTCAGCACAGCTCCTAAGGTGACATAGAGAAGGTTACATGTACTTCAGCACAGCTCCTAAGGTGACATAGAGAAGGCTACATGTACTTCAGCATGTAATAGGACTGTAAAATGGGGGGGAGTGAAATGTACAATACGGTAAGACCACCTCAAAGGGATACCTCAGTGAAGGCGTATACACTACTCAATTCCATTAGGAAGCATGCGAGGGAAAGGTTACCTCAATGACTCCAGGGATGCAGGTGAGAGTTGTGAACTCATAGGCTGCACATTCACTCTGTGTGGTTGTTAGTTTGTTCAACAGTGTGGACTGGTGGGAGTTTTAAACAGACTTGTTACAGGCTTGTATTGCTACCACATGGCACTGCAGTTACCTTGCCAACGGACGGGAATCCAATTAATGCCACCCTGGCATCTCCTGATTTCATTACGTCGAACCCTTCTCCCTTTAGGGTCGGTGCGGTGGTTTGTGTGTAGTATGTCAATAACGGCAGCTGTACTAACCTTGCCGGCACTACCCTTGGGTGCTTCGATTAACTGAGCCCTGTATTTAGCTAGCTTGGCTTTGAGCAATCCTAAATGGTACTCAGTCGCTATAAGAGTAAGGATAATATGTGCGGTGTGCACTATTTCGAAACATACGTCGTTACCTTTGTTCTTCTGAGTTCTTGCAATCTCTTTTTCGGTCTCTTGGATTTTTTCTAGAATTCCCATTCCTCTAGGCCTCGAATTGTAACAGACAATACGATAATAGTATATCAATTATTATTATGACGTTATATATACACGACCTTATGTTTTAGAATTATCAAACCCGTATACGCACGACGCACGCCCTGATACTGCGTGCTTGGAGGGCGAATCATCCTTGGCTGCGAAGCGCTTCGCACCAAATGCACATCTGAAAAGCCTCATTGCAGCTGGTGATATATAGCGCGGGAAGATACGACGATGAGTATCCGCATGGTGCGTGAACCATGTAGCCTTAGCCCCGCCCCTCGTGCGTATTCTAAAGTGGGTGCTCTTGCAGGGCCAACTGGTGTGGTTTGATGGAGGCAAAGGTTATCTTGTGCCCGGGACGGTTGTCAAGTCACATCCTCAAGGAGGGTTAGTAGTGAGAAGCACGGAAGCATCAGAACAGGTCCGCAATAAATTATTATTTTTAAACATCATTGTGTGTGTATTGCCAAACATACCTCGTATAACTAGGTCGTTGTGAGCCTGAAGGAGGTAAGAATTCGCTCTGACGAGGGGGAAAATGGCATAGAAGACATGACAAAGATAAGGTGGGGGATGCCAAATCACTCTGGAGGTCTACTGCCCCTATTCATAATTATTCATTCTGGTTAAGTGATCTTCATGAAGGTGCCCTGATCCACAACCTGATGAAGAGATTTAAGAGGAAGACCATCTACGTAAGATTGCCATCAACTGATCACTGTTTCATTTTTATTTCCTCCTCCCACCTCTCCCCCTCTGCCATATTTCCTCCTCCCACCTCTCCCCCTCTGCCATATTTCCTCCTCCCACCTCTCCCCCTCTGCCATGTTTCCTCCTCCCACCTCTCCCCCTCTGCTATGTACTACTAACCTTCTCATCTCTATACTCCACCTCCTTCCTCCCCTCCCTTTTCCATGATCATTCTGCCTTCCTCCTCTTTTTCTCACATCCCCTCCCTTTTCCCCTCGTCCCCTCCCTTTTCCCCTCATCCCCTCCCTTTTCCCCTCGTCCCCTCCCTTTTCCCCTCGTCCCCTCCCTTTTCCCCTCGTCCCCTCCCTTTTCCCCTCGTCCCCTCCCTTTTCCCCTCGTCCCCTCCCTTTTCCCCTCGTCCCCTCCCTTTTCCCCTCGTCCCCTCCCTTTTCCCCTCGTCCCCTCCCTTTTCCCTCGTCCCCTCCCTTTTCCCCTCGTCCCCTCCCTTTTCCCCTCGTCCCCTCCCTTTTTCCCTCGTCCCCTCCCTTTTCCCCTCGTCCCCTCCCTTTTCCCCTCGTCCCCTCCCTTTTCCCCTCGTCCCCTCCCTTTTCCCCTCGTCCCCTCCCTTTTCCCCTCGTCCCCTCCCTTTTCCCCTCGTCCCCTCCCTTTTCCCCTCGTCCCCTCCCTTTTCCCCTCGTCCCCTCCCTTTTCCCCTCGTCCCCTCCCTTTTCCCCTCGTCCCCTCCCTTTTCCCCTCGTCCCCTCCCTTTTCCCCTCGTCCTCTCCCTTTTCCCCTCGTCCCCTCCCTTTTCCCCATGTTCATTACCTTGGCAGACATACGTAGGCAGCATACTAATAGCAGTGAACCCATATGAGGTGTACGACATCTATGGAGTGGACGTTGTTCAGCAGTATGAAGGCCAGCTCATTGGAAAACTACCCCCGTGAGTTGTACTGTGCTTTCAAAAACAGAACACAGGGATTGCATGTGTGCTTACCTCCTCTTTTTTTCCTCAGGCATATATTTGCAGTAAGCAGTACCTCCTATGTCCACATGAGATCCAGTGGATTAAACCAGTGCCTCATAATCAGGTTTGAAGTACTGCTATAGCAATATATTTATTGTGGTCTACTTGTTATAATTGTAACCTTTCAGAGTTAATGGCTTTTCAATTAATTAAAAACTACGTACAGGTTACAGAATGCCACACATTCCACTAGCGAGCATCATTATTATTTTGCACACTACTGTAAGGTACAATAATGTGAGGTTCACATTAGCAAATTAATAATACATCAGTTATGAATGGTAATGTTACGTTAATAGCGATGAAGGTTTGTCCATTCCAATTGGCCACTGTGTTTAACAGTAAACTTTATGTTCAATGCTTTCCCACCACCATGAGTATTTATAACCAAAACAGCAAACAACCGTAAATTCTTTGCATAATGTACTCCAGTCAAAGAACCAGATTATTATTAGTTATTATTAATTGTTATTGTTATTTAGGCCTTTTTGCATGCTGGAACACAGTTGGTGTTTTAAAGCAATAGTTTTAGGGCCAAAAGCCTTAGCCAGTCTCTACTGTAAACCCTTGGTAAGGACCATTGCCTGAGCTATTATTATACTGACACACTTATCATCCCAAGACCCTTGATTACTGTTTAAATTAGTACTATGTACAGTCAATATGTTGTCTGTATTTATGAATTATTAATATAGTTTTAAAAAAAATTTTTACTGCTTCTTCTTTTCCAGTGGAGAAAGTGGCTCTGGCAAGACGGAGACCACCAAGCTGATAATCCAATACCTAGCTTCTATCAACAAGTCTCCCTCAAGCCTCATCAGTGAGCAGGTATAACAGATCCTTTCCTGAACCGTTTGTCATGGTAACCAATGCATGCCCTCTCTTCACACCCACTCCTCTCACCCCTCCCCCCTCTCCTATGGGTCCAACCCCATCCACTCTGCATGCACACAGATATTGGAGGCCACTCCCCTACTAGAATCATTCGGGAATGCCAAGACTGTGCAGAACAACAATTCCAGCCGTTTTGGGAAGTACTTGGAGATATTCTTCAATGTCCAGTGAGGTTAAATGACATATTTAGCCTAAAATCTGACAGGTGCTGGCGTGTTCCAGGGGCCTGATTACTGGAGCCAAGCTGTCTGAGTTCTTGTTGGAAAAGTCGCGCATAGTGGGGCTATCCAGTGGGGAGAGGAACTACCATGTGTTCTATGAGGTACTGGCTGGCCTTGGACCCAGTGAGAAAGCCAAGTATGGCCTCACAGTAGCTGAAGATTACCTGTACCTCAACCAGGTTAGAACGTCACTGTGTGTGTGTGTGTGTGTGTGTGTGTGTGTGCATGTGTGTGTGTGCGTGTGTGTGTGTGCGTGTGCGTGTGTGTGTGTGTGTGCATGTGTGCATAATGTCAGTAATCAATTATACTGCCCTTCCTTTGTTTTATGTGGTGTGTGTATGTGTACGTGTCTGTGTGTATGCGTGTCTGTGTGTGTGTGTATGTGTGTGTATTTACGTACATGTTTGTGTGTATGTATGTGTGTGTGTGTGTGTGTGTATACACGTGTGAACAGGGCAAGGCTTGCACACTTCTTGGCAAGAATGATAAGGAGGACTTCAAGAGGCTCTGCACAGCCATGGAAGTGCTAGGTATTTTGGTAAGACAAGCAGAAGAACATTGTTAGCTGTGTGCATGGCTACCTCTGGTCCAGTGTGCATGGCTACCTCTGGTCCAGTGTGCATGGCCACCTCTGGTCCAGTGTGCATGGCTACCTCTGGTCCAGTGTGCATGGCTACCTCTGTCCAGTGTGCATGGCCACCTCTGGTCCAGTGTGCATGGCTACTTCTGGTCCAGTGTGCATGGCTACCTTTGGTCCAGTGTGTATGGCTACCTCTGGTCCAGTGTGCATGGCTACCTCTGGTCCAGTGTGCATGGCTACCTCTGGTCCAGTGTGCATGGCTACCTTTGGTCCAGTGTGCATGGCTACCTCTGGTCCAGCGTGCATGGCTACCTCTGGTCCAGTGTGCATGGCTACCTCTGGTCCAGTGTGCATGGCTACCTCTGGTCCAGTGTGCATGGCTACCTCTGGTCCAGTGTGCATGGCTACCTCTGGTCCAGTGTGCATGGCTACCTTTGGTCCAGTGTGCATGGCTACCTCTGGTCCAGTGTGCATGGCTACCTCTGGTCCAGTGTGCATGGCTACCTCTGTCCAGTGTGCATGGCTACCTCTGGTCCAGTGTGCATGGCTACCTCTGGTCCAGTGTGCATGGCTACCTCTGGTCCAGTGTGCATGGCTACCTCTGGTCCAGTGTGCATGGCTACCTCTGGTCCAGTGTGCATGGCTACCTCTGGTCCAGTGTGCATGGCTACCTCTGGTCCAGTGTGCATGGCTACCTCTGGTCCAGTGTGCATGGCTACCTCTGGTCCAGTGTGCATGGCTACCTCTGGTCCAGTGTGCATGGCTACCTCTGGTCCAGTGTGCATGGCTACCTCTGGTCCAGTGTGCATGGCTACCTCTGGCCCAGTGTGCATGGCTACCTCTGGTCCAGTGTGCATGGCTACTTCTGGTCCAGTGTGCATGGCTACCTCTGGTCCAGTGTGCATGGCTACTTCTGGTCCAGTGTGCATGGCTACCTCTGGTCCAGTGTACATGGCTACCTCTGGTCCAGTGTGCATGGCTACCTCTGGCCCAGTGTGCATGGCTACTTCTGGTCCAGTGTGCATGGCTACCTCTGGTCCAGTGTGCATGGCTACCTCTGGTCCAGTGTGCATGGCTACCTCTGGTCCAGTGTGCATGGCTACCTCTGGTCCAGTGTGCATGGCTACCTCTGGTCCAGTGTGCATGGCTACCTCTGGTCCAGTGTGCATGGCTACCTCTGGTCCAGTGTGCATGGCTACCTCTGGTCCAGTGTGCATGGCTACCTCTGGTCCAGTGTGCATGGCTACCTCTGGCCCAGTGTGCATGGCTACCTCTGGTCCAGTGTGCATGGCTACCTCTGGTCCAGTGTGCATGGCTACCTCTGGTCCAGTGTGCATGGCTACTTCTGGTCCAGTGTGCATGGCTACCTTCAGCCCAATGTCTCCTTCAATCCTATAGAATGAAGAACAGCAGGCAATATTCAGAATTCTAGCAGCAATTCTGCACCTTGGTAACATCTACTTCGAAGCAGTTGATGTGAGCAGCCATGTTTAACATTAATATCCAGGCTTTAATAACCACATGCGAAACATTTCCCTGCTTCAGATCAATGGACAAGAGGCTGCTGAAATCACAAGCTTGCCCCAGGTGCAGTCTGTGGCCAACCTTCTCTCAGGATCCATGGAAAAGTTCACAAAGTCACTCACACACAAGACCACTGTGAGAATAGTACCCACCCCCCCCCCTCCTATACCCCTTCTACCCCCATCCTTCCCCTTCACCCCTTCACCTTCTACCTTGTTATCCCTGACTGCACCCACCCTCCAATGTCATGCTTGTCTATCTTACACCGAAATCCCACCGACACCCTCCAACACCCTCTGACACCCTACGACACCCTCCGACACCCTCCGACACCCTCTGACACCCACTGACACACTCCAACACCCACCAACACCTTCCAACACCCACCCACCTCCAACCTATTCCATCCCATGTATCTCACACCTCCCTCCCATACCTTGCACCTGCCCTCCAACTCCTCCCACATTGCTCCCTCCCACCATCATTCCCACCTCCCACCCTCCCTACCCACTTCATCTCCATCATCTCTCATCCCTATGTAGGTGACAAGAGGAGAGGTCATATACTCCCCAATCAATATTGAACAGGCATTAGACACCAGGTAGCCTTAGAAGCGGAGGTGTTAGCTGTTAGCCGTAAGGAGGGAGGGTGAGGGGGGAGTTGTGTTAGTTATTATGGGGGAAGATCCTTCAACATTTGGTAAAGCACAGGGATTGTCAACCTCAAAAGGAGGAATTATTTTCCACCATGTGATAACAGACCCCCCCCTTCTGCCCTCCCCCCCGCCCCCCTTCCTTTCAGAGATGCACTGGCCCGAGGTCTCTACGCACATCTGTTTACATGGCTAGTGACAAGGATCAATGATATTGTCTGCAAGTGTGAAAGGCACACCTCCATTGCTGTACTCGACATATTTGGATTTGAGGTATTGGTCTCCTCCACCCTCACACCCTCACACACACACCCTTACCACACACCCTCACACACACATGAATGCATGGACGCAGTTTTCTCACATATTACATCAATGTGTGTGTGTGTGAGTGTGTGTGAGTGTGTGTGTGTGTGTGTGTGTGTGTGTGTGTGTGTGTTTGTGTTGCATGTGGGATGCCAGACTGACTATTAAGTATTTCAGCAATAAAATTGAGCTTCCACATCATCGCTGTGTTCATTATCAACATCATAATTACACATATAACAGAAGCTTGCCATGTATCATCTCTGGATCAATGATCTCTTTAGAATTTTGAAATGAATGGGTTCGAACAGCTGTGCATCAACTTTGCCAACGAGCAGCTGCAATTCTACTTCAACCAGCACATTTTCAAGCTTGAGCAGGAGGAGTACCTTAATGAGGGTATCAGCTGGTCAACCATTAGCTACCAGGACAACCAGCTCTGCTTGGACCTCCTCTGCAAGAGACCCTCAGGGATAATCCAACTGTTGGACGACGAGAGCAACTTCCCAAAGGTAAAGTGTGCATTATTTGGAAGTAAATTGCCCCTACCTTTTATCAGATCATGTTAGCATTGGGTCATTCTTTTGTGTACAGGGCACTGACGTATCTTTTTTGTTCAAATGCCACACTGAGCACAGCAAGAACCCGTACTATGTGGAACCAAGACCCAGTGCTCTGAAATTCGGGATCAGGCACTATGCAGCCTTGGTGTGGTACAATGTAAGTGCCCCCTTGAATGTGCGTCCATATATAGTATTGAGTTTTTACCTACTTGCCACGCACCATGGGATGGTAAGGTGGGAGCGTTTCTTGACAAGAACAGGGATATTCTGCGCTCGGATCTGATAGACCTGCTCAACAGTAGCAAGAACAAGGTAGTCCGCACCAATCACCCTCATCCGCTACCACCACCTCTCATTTGATACTCTCTATCATTCATCCTCACTTCTTATCTCTAAGCTTATTTCAACACTTTTCGTCACTGAAACTGCAACCGTTACATCATCGGTATCAAGAAAGAGACTCCTATCAGTTGCATCTAAGTTCTCACAGTCACTCTCGCAACTTGTGTCCACCATGTCCAAGTGAGCATGTCCAAGTGCTCGTGTGTGTGTGTGTGTGTGTGTGTGTGTGTGTGTGCGTGTGTGTGTGCGTGCGTATGCGTGCGTATGCGTGCGTATGCGTGCGCACAAGATGTGTGGTGTGCATGTGCATGTCTGGATGTTCTAAGTTGACAGCCACCACCACCTGACTTGTTTATCAGGTGCAGTCCTTACTTTGTCCGCTGCATCAAGCCAAACTCTGAGAAGGTAATGGCACCTAGTCACGACACCTAGTCATGACACCTAGTAATGACACCTAGTAATGACACCTAGTAATGGCACCTAGTAATGGCACCTAGTCACGACACCTAGTCATGACACCTAGTAATGACACCTAGTAATGGCACCTAGTAATGGCACCTGGTAATGGCACCTAGTAAAGGCACACCTCATCCTCCTAGTAACAGGTTCATAAATGAGTTTCTCCTTACTTCACAATCCTACCTAATCCATCACCTCCACCTATCTAACCTACATTGTTTCTCAACCAGCTACCTGGCTGCTTCAATGAGAGCTTGGTTATGCACCAGTTAAGGTGTCTGGGTGTCATGGAAACAGTCCACATCAGAAGGCTTGGATTTCCCATTAGAGTTAAATTTGACAACTTCCTGGAAAGGTAAACTTGTGAAGCATGTACGTGTGGTCACTCATGCTCCCCCCCCTCCCCCACTGTGGTTCCTCATGCTCCCCCTGTGGTCCCTCATGCCCCCCTTCCCCCTCCCCCACTGTGGTTCCTCATGCTCCCCCTGTGGTCCCTCATGCCCCCCTTCCCCCTCCCCCACTGTGGTTCCTCATGCTCCCCCTGTGGTCCCTCATGCCCCCCTTCCCCCGTGCCCTGTGGTTCCTCATGCTCCCCCTGTGGTCCTTCATGTTTCCCCTGTGGTCCTTCATGCTCGTATTAGGTACGGGTGTCTGCGCACAGGGGAGACCAAAAGGCTCAGTAGCAGGAAAGAGGGTGGGGAGATTGCTGTGGAGATCTTAGGAGAACTTGACCTGAAGGATGAAGAAGGTGGCTACCAGGTTGGAAGGACCAAGGTAAGGTGCACAAAGTGAGTGAGGTGAGGGGTATGCCATATCAGTACCCAGGGTGAGATGTCCCTCTCCCCCTCCTCCCCCTTCTGTTCTAAAGCATTGCATACAACTAGCAATGCATGCTTGAAGAGCGTTGCCATTTCAAATATATATAAATGATCTGTATAATCTGTGCAGCTGAGCACATCACACCATAAAAGGTGTTGGTTGAGCGACCACACACACACAAACACACATACCACTAGGCCGTACATGTATTTAGAATATTTGTATTCGCCCACTGTCGGAATCACTGACATAAACCAGTCCGAGGTGCGTCGCAACCCTGCAGGGGCCAGTAAAGTCACCGTCCCCACTGCCTTTCTTCCCAAACGAGGCGACGAACCTCCCCATGGACGTGAACACCGAGTAGCAGTGCGTATGCTCACCCACATAGACTCTGTCGCTGCTGGCGTCAATGGTGATGCTGTAGGGGGATAGGCTGCTGGAGCCATCCTTGTCCATATACTGACCAAGGTACCGGCCACCTCGAGTGAAAACTTGAATGCGGCTGTTTTTTGAGTCAACAACGTGCACACAGCCACTGCCATCGAATGCCAGGTCCGTTGGATAGAGGAAGTCTCCATCTTCACAGCCCTCCTTGCCAAAGCTGCCCACGTAACTGAAGTCCTCCTTCACAATCTGAATCCTGTGGTTGTACTGGTCACAGACGTACATGTTCCCAGTCTGAGGGTGGATCCTGATATTGGTGGGGAGGTTGAACTGGAGGGGTCCATCCCCCTTGGTGCCAACCATGGCCACAAACTCTCCCTCAGCCGTAAACTTCTGGATACGGTGGTTACCACTGTCCGCTACCAGTATGTTGTCGCTACTGTCCACTGTTACCCCATCAGGGTCACAGAACTGTCCCGGAGCGGAGCCGCGTGACCCAAACATTTTAGATCTTGTCCCGGAGGTGTTAAAAATAGATATCCTGGGTGCACCCTTCTCCACGACGACAGTGATGTCCCCCTGTTTGCCGTTGTCTAGGCCACACGGTAGCTTGAGCCCACAGAGCGTCATCACTGGCTGCTCTCCAACCTTCTGGGTGGGGTGCCTTACAACGACGGGCACGGGGGTCCCCGCGACACCCTGCGCGTCCACGCACACGTTCAGGACTCCTCGTCCGGTTATATCGGGTGTGCAGCGGACACTGTAGCGGCCGCAGGCCGTCTTTTCGGTTGCGCATTCCGCAGCTACGTCTCGCAGGGTCAGCGTCGCCGTTACATTCACCGGATCTAAAAAATCCTCACCGTTTTCGTCTTTGATCACTACCGTGAACGTTGCGGCGTCTCCGGACTTGAGCGTTACGACCTTGGAGTGTGTGGGTCCCAGCGCGCACCCCGTCGGGTCGGCGATGCGACAGTGAGAGGGGCTAACGCGCGTGGTCCGTACGGCCGCGCAGGGGCCGGGGGCGCACATATCTCTGAGGCCCGAGGGTCGAAATGTGATGTCGGCCCTCTCCAAGGGCACGAGGGAGTTCAAGTTGACTTCGGCGAGCAGCGAGTCTGCGTGCGCCACGAATCGCGGGCTCATGAGAACGACCTCTCTGTCGCTTCCGGAGCGAAGGTACTGACTTGCGAACGTCAGAGTTCGCTCTACGTTTACCCGGACAACGTCGACGCCTCGCCTCTGCGCTTCTAGAGTCCTCAGCTTCTGCTGCGCGAGCAGATGCAGCTGCTGGAGGAACTCGGTCCTTCTCAGCTCCAGGTCCGCGTGAAGGGCGAGAATGGTCCCGTGGATCTGCTCCTCTACATCCGCTCTCTGGTCCGATACCTCCCTCACACGCGGACCGAAGCGGAGAACGGCCTCGTCCACCTCCTGGAGGTGGTTTCTGAGAGCGCGCGCTATTCCCTCCAAGACTGCGCGCTGCGATTCGAACGCGTCGGCCGCCAGCTTGTAGGCGTGCCCCATGTGCCGCTGTCTACTCAAGCACTTGACGCACACCATCTTCTCGCAGGTTTCGCAGTATATGCTCATCCCGCGGCCCACGTGCGCGGGACAGGTCGGGGGCGCTCCGTTTTTCACGTGGGGGAGGAGTTTGGAGACGCTGTCGCGAACGTGAGAGATCCCGACGAGCTCGTGCGAGGCCAACTCGCGCCACTTTCTGTGGACCTCCGCGCACTCACCGCAGACGCACTGCCAGCAGCTGAGACAGTAGGCGGTGGCCGGGTCCCGCCCACACTTCTCGCACCGGACGCTGCCGCTGTCCGCACTGGCGACCTTCTCAATGGTGTCCCGAAGGTGTAGTAAGGAGTGGATGTGGAAGGCTGGTAGGAGACCGGCTGCACCGGAGGGGTCGAGGAGGGTCGCCTGACCGCACGACGGGCAAGCGATGGAGCGGGGGTCGAATATCTGGTCATCCAGACACTTTCGGCAGTAGACGTGGAGGCACTCGAGTATTTTAGGGTCTCTGAACGTTTGCGCGCAAATATCACACGTGACCTGCTCTTGGATCCTTTTCAGAGCTTCTCCAGCTGTACTGGACGTGTGCCAGTGCGACATAGTCTCCTCGTTCCCAGAGATAATCACACCCCCACGCAAAGCAAAGGCGTATACTATTATTATTAAAACAAGATACTGTAGGGGCCAACTATTTTGGAATTTTGGAACACTAGTTCTGTAACAGCGTCCCTGCTCAGATTTACCATTGGGTTAGGGATGTAAGGATGTAGATACACTACACAGGTACCTCCAAATGGAGCCATGTTCCTAACCATACTATGTACAACTGCTACCAAACGCATAATTTGTACCATTCCAAAATAATTGGCCCTACAGTATGCAAGCAATAAGCTAAAAATTATTATGGGTTGTTCTTAAGGAATTGTCCTGACATTTGCCTAGCAAGGGTCAGGTTCGGTCTCCCAGCAGAGAGCTGCGATGGTTGTGGACTTCGAGCAGTTCTGTCCTGTGGCCAAACGGGAAGCAAGCTACCATAATTCCCTCTTGGCCTCAGTACCCAGGATAGACACCTAACCTGGCGCACAGCACAAAGTATCTGGAAATTATCGTAATGAAACGACATCTCCGGAAATTCTAGGGCTAAGCCCTAGAGAGGATGGCTGTTGAGTTAGCCTGGAGAGGATGACTGTTGAGTTAGCCTGGAGAGGATGACTGTTGAGTTAGCCTGGAGAGGATGGCTGTTGAGTTAGCCTGGAGAGGATGACTGTTGAGTTAGCCTGGAGAGGATGGCTGTTGAGTTAGCCTGGAGAGGATGACTGTTGAGTTAGCCTGGAGAGGATGACTGTTGAGTTAGCCTGGAGAGGATGGCTGTTGAGTTAGCCTGGAGAGGATGACTGTTGAGTTAGCCTGGAGAGGATGACTGTTGAGTTAGCCTGGAGAGGATGACTGTTGAGTTAGCCTGGAGAGGATGGCTGTTGAGTTAGCCTGGAGAGGATGACTGTTGAGTTAGCCTGGAGAGGATGACTGTTGAGTTAGCCTGGAGAAGATGGCTGTTGAGTTAGCCTGGACCAAGCAAGTCTATCATAGATGTAATGGGGACTTATGGCAGTAGCGGATCCAGCGAGGGGGTCCTGGGGGTCCGGACCCCCCCCCTCAATAATGATGATTACGTAATTAACTGAACTTAATCACGTGCTTCGCTGGTCGTGAAAACAGAATTGATTATCGTGTTGCTCTACTGGTTGATACATTGACACAGGCCCGTAGCCAGGAAGTTTGGTGGGGGGCGATCTATAACTAAGACAGCGGAACTATAGAGATGTGGACCGGAGTTGAATCCAGAAGCGGTGTTTGAAGAGTTTACTCGTCGTTACCCACGCAGGCTTTTGCTTTTGTTAATGAACCCTTTTTCAGAGTATAGCTAGCCCAAAGGTTATACTTGATGCTGTCAATATTAAGTTGTTTAGGAACAGTATCATTGTGAAAAGTGCTTTAATTTTCATGCCAAATAAATGGGAAACTTAAAAAAGCGGCTGGGCTGTGAAGTGCTTTAATTTTCATGCCAAATAAATGGGAAACTTAAAAAAGCGGCTGGGGCTGTGCCCCAGGCCCCGCCACGGGAGGGGGCACACCCCCTCCCACACCCACCCCCTTCATGAATTTGATCTTAGACCCCCCCCTTCCGGAATTCCTGGATCCGCCCCTGTTATGGGAGGAGGTGGCAAAGCCAACCTGCCAGCTTTGAGAACAAAGCTGATGTCCCACCCCCCCCCCCCCCCCCCCCCCCAAAACCCCCAGGCTCCATAGGACTCAGCAACTAACTGGGACTTGGACGCATACCCACCCCAAGGTCAGAACACTTGGGGTCATGAGACAATACAAGCTCATTAACCTCCTCCTCCCAAAATGATGCATCTTATGTGCTCTTTATTTACACTCGTTAGTGCTGATAATGCAGGAACTTAGCTTTGGATACGTTCAGTTGGTTTGCACTTATTTACCAGTATTCTGCTGTAATTAATAATAATTTTGACATAAATACGTGCAGTGGTCACTAGATGTACACTGTGTACATACATAACTGATCCACAACACAGTTGTCTGGGATCAAAAGGCACAACCAAGGCGTTTGATCAAAAATGTGCAAGGAAATAGCAATAATGAATCGTTCAAACAATCCAAGCAGTGCAACAAACACTACGGTACATGTAAGAGATAGTTGGATAGTACTGTAATGAAAAGCCATGCGTGTGACATGGTAGATTGGACCACATGTACTGTTCTCGAAGTTGGGTCAGTGTGTAAGCAATAAGGCGAGCTACATTAAATGATTGCTAAAATGAGTGGAGAGTGTTTCGCTCATATTAGGCATGCAGAGAGACTGCTGCTGAAATCCAAGATTAAAAAATAATAATAATTAAAAAACCAAATGGTAAAGTACATAACAAAACATGTTCAAAACACCTGAATTGTCCCAATGGTGTGATTAGTAGCATGTATCTTTCCATCTTTGTCTGCCATTATCCCATGTACTATGTCGAAGTAAGGCATGTTTGGCCCCTCCTCTTTACCTATGGTTCCTATGGACACACCTTGGGTGGTGAACACAGACAGTTTGCTGCTGCTGTCAGCCACGTATATGGTATCATCCAAGGTGATGCACAGGTAAGAGGGAGAAGGGAAGTTAATTTCTTTACCTTGTTCATCTGCAAACGTGCGTAAGAAATGCCCATCCGGATCAAATATTTGAATGCGATTATTCCGGGTATCAGATACGAACACGTTACCAACACTGTCAAATGCCAGGTCCGTTGGATAGAGGAAGTCTCCATCTTCATAGCCCTCCTTGCCAAAGCTGCCCACGTAACTGAAGTCCTCCTTCATAATCTGAATCCTGTGGTTGTACTGGTCACAGACGTACATGTTCCCAGTCTGAGGGTGGATCCTGATATTGGTGGGGAGGTCGAACTGGAGGGGCCCATCCCCCTTGGTGCCAACCATGGCCACAAACTCTCCCTCGGCCGTAAACTTCTGGATACGGTGATTACCACTGTCCGCTACCAGTATGTTGTCACTACTGTCCACTGTTACCCCATCAGGGTCACAGAACTGTCTCGGAGCAGAACCACGTGACCCAAACCTTATTATCGTTTTTGATCCAACTGCAGCTATTCTATGCAATCCCCTTTCCACAACCACCAACTCTCCCTTGCTGTTACAATCTATGCCACAAGGCCTTACGAAGCCTTTCAACACCCTAGGGTTCATCACGATATCGGCGGGTGACCTCTTCACCAGTACGGAGAAGGGGCTACCCTGTACGTGCGAACCACTGATCTTGATGCAAAGACTGGACCTATTTGGTGTCTTTGGAACATAGCTAAGCACATAGCTGCCGTTGGTGTGATGGGTTATACGGCACTGAATGTTTTCCGATGGCGACGTAAGAACGGCAGTGATGTGCTTCACGGGGTTAAAGTAATCGGCACCATTTTCATCTTTAGGGTGGAGGACGACTGTCGTCAGGGTGTTTGTGAAGGCCACATCCAACGGCTGCTTGCTCGACACCAGGCACTTGGAGGGACAGAGGTACGCAATGCACACGCCTCTGTAAGGCGTGCAAGCCTCTTGGAGCCTCTCTGGCTTGTAGATCATGTTGGCAACCTGATGGGGGACAAAAGTGTCAGGGTCGTACGAAGTGACCAGTTCCACCGATTTGCGGACGACGTGCTTGGCCACCATCAGTATCTCGCCCTCGCTGGCTGTAGAGAGGTGCCTATCTGTGAACGCCAGCGCGTCAGCAAGCTGCTTATGCAGCAAATCGACTTGAGCCCTCTGCGTGGCCAGCGATTTTAACTTCTCGCCTGCAATTTCGTTCAACTGGTCCGAAAACTCTCTCTTCCTCAGTTCGAGTTCATCGTGGAGCCTCCTGATCGTGTCGTTGATGTTCTGCTGGATGGAGTCCCGCTGGGAGGTGATGCTGCACGAACAGGCGTCGAACTCCACCAGGGCCTGGTCCACCAGCGCGAGGGTTCTCCTTAGCAGGTTGGCGTTAACGTCGATGGCTTCCCTGTGAGCGGGAAAGACGTCCGCCGCGATGTGGTAGTTGTGCGTCTTGTGCTGCTGCACGGTGCAGTTGTGGCAGACAAGCTCTCCGCACGTCTTGCAGTACAGCTCAAGGTCTTTGCTGTGCCTGGAGCAGCGCAAAACCCGCCTCTTTGGCGGGAGCATCTTCGCGGCATCGTCGAGCAAGCGCGGGATGGAAACAATGTCGTGTGAGCGCAGCTCGCTCCACAACATGTGGGTCAGGGTGCACTCGCCGCATATGTACTGTCCGCAGTCGCGGCAGAAGGAGGTGGCCGAGTGCTGCTGGCACTTGTCGCACCGGTAGCCATCTTGAGCCTCTCCCGCCTTCACAAGGACCTCGCGGACGTCGAAGAGGTGGTGGATGTGGTGCGCGGGAAGCAGGGCACTATCGCCCACCTCCGTCATGTCGGTCACCAGGCGGCAGGACGGGCAGCAGAAGAGGGTGGAGCCGCTGTTGGACTTGGATGTCAGCCGGATGCAACGCCGGCAGAAGACGTGAAGGCAGGGGAGGACGCGCGGGTCCTCGTAGAGTTCGAGGCAGACGCCACAGATAAGCTGTTCCTGTACCTTCTCGAGCGTCTCTGTGGGGGGATGTGGAGCAGCCGACATAACCGTAAAACCATTACGCGTGGGTTCAACGATTGTTTTTACAGGTAATTGGATTGCAGTTGCAGTACTGTATAAACATTAAGGCAATGAACACTGGGGACGAGATAAGCGATAAGCGGACGAAAACGAGCGACGGAGAAACGATCGCTCACGTGGTATATATTTATAGCAATAATTGGAACAGTGTCCAGCAAAATCACCCTTCTGATACTTTATCAAATTTTCCAGGACAAGCAAAAGAAAAGTAAAGTCGTATTGAAATGTATGGCTAATTATGAATTCAGTGCCTAATAACTTTACAATGGATAGTCCAATTTAGGTTGCGTAAGGACCATTTGATAGAAGTTCACGGAAAATGAAAAAGTTTGAAAACTTGAAAAACTATCCAGAAGGGTGATTTTGCTGGACACTGTCCCAATTATTGTATATGTATTGACATTAGTTATAACATAGCATATAGCAACATACTGTACTATACTCGGTGACATAAGTTAATACGTAAATAAATTGCACATCCTCTATTTTTTCTTCAAAAACTACACCAAATCGTACATTGCAGGTTTTCCTTTCCACAACACCACGAATCCTCCTACATGCAATCATGCATGACCACGCAACGGCTTGCAGCGGCACATGAAAGATTACGGGTAGAGTACGGATTGGTTCACATGAATCATGCCAGAACTTGCAAGACTTTTTTCCTCGGGGGGGGGGGGGGTCCCAAAATCATGCAAGATCCTTGCAAGATTTAGCTGGCATGATTTTCTTTGCAAGATGGCATACGTGTTTTATTCCTTGGGCAAGCTAATATAATTTGATGCATCCGATTAAAAAGCCTGTTTATGTGCTGCACGTCATATGCTGCATTTCATTTCATCTGCCATTGCAATTGTAATCAACAATACGC
>OY811981.1:2067246-2147802 GCA_963681505.1 Eunapius fragilis | reverse complement strand
AAGAGGGAGAGGGAGAGGGAGAGGGAGAGGGAGAGGGAGAGGGAGAGGGAGAGGGAGAGGGAGGAATGGAGAGGGAGGAGGAGGGAGATTTGCCTGGGCGGAGAAATAAGCACCTTGATCATCTTGGGCAAGATCTTTGGCCAAGATGGTCACAATTATGGCAAGATATATTAGACATACCAAGAAGGTTGTGGCCATGATGTCAGCTTGCTGGTCTGGAGTGAAGGGATGGATGTAACCATGGGGTATTTTGGACATCACTTGAAAGAAAATGATCAACTAAAGAAGGGAGAATTCACAACATGCTTCTGTTTAATGGCATCCTTACACCTTCCTAGCTTTTCCTTTCATTATGCCTACGCTGGCTACAAAGCTTACTGTCAACACAACCTTCTGAGAACCAGTAGCAGTCACTTGCCGAGGTGCCGACCACCATGTTTGTTGGAGTGGAGGTCTGCTAGAAGCTTTGCCAGAACTGCACTGGAGGTTTGCTATCCTGATGGTGAGGAGTGGGGAAGAGTAATGGGAGTGATGTGGGGAAGAGTGATGGTGAGGCTGTACATGGGGAGGAGTGGAGTGATGTGGGGAAGAGTGATGGTGAGGCTGTACATGGGGAGGAGTGGAGTGATGTGGGAAAGTGATGGTGAGGCTGTACATGGGGAGGAGTGGAGTGATGTGGGGAAGAGTGATGGTGAGGCTGTACATGGGGAGGAGTGGAGTGATGTGGGGAAGAGTGATGGTGAGGCTGTGCATGGGGAGGAGTGGAGTGATGTGGGGAAGAGTGATGGTGAGGCTGTACATGGGGAGGAGTGGAGTGATGTGGGGAAGAGTGATGGTGAGGCTGTACATGGGGAGGAGTGGAGTGATGTGGGAAAGAGTGATGGTGAGGTTGTGGGGAAGGTTGCATGGGGATCATTGTCAGGTAGGGATGAGGGGAAGGGTCATTATGCTTTACATCCACATGGATATAGTCCAGTGGCCATTACCATCTTTTTTGCCTGTGCAGGGCAAAGGCTGTACGTGCCAGCAGACTCATGGACAACAGTTAGTGACATAACCAAACTTATGGTTCAGGAAAGGTATGCCTAACCCAACAATCTTCCCTTTGTCCATGCGTTGCTATCCTTGTTGCATAGGAACATCACCTCAAACCTGCAAGGATGGACCTTCCAATTAGTGCACACCTCTCAGTGCATGGATCTGGCGGGGTATGGATACATGTTTGATGCCATATCTCAGCTGGAGCTTCCTCCGGAGTTTCCAAAAGGAGCAATCCCACACCTGATCACAAGGTGAGGTGTGCGCACTGAGGGTCAACTGATGGTCATTTTGTTGTGTGAGGTCGTTGTACAAACAAGATTTGTCACAACTTGACAAGAATTTGGATCACTTCTTTTTTCTTCAAGTCTTCTGATTGATTGATTTTAGTTTTCTGATCCTTTGCTTTGTATTCTACAAAACCATTCTTCACATAGTTACAATTGTGCTTTCCACAACTGAGCGCTGAATTTATGATTAGAAATACATTTCTACGGCAAGTGGCAACATCCTCTTGTCCTGCATGGTCCAACTAATCATCTTTCAGAAAGAAATTGTCGCTTGCCATAGAAATGTATGGCTAATTCTTAATTCAGTGTTTTGTTGTGCTGGAATGAAATGCACAATTGAAGGTGCATAAGGATGGCTTTGTAGAGTTCAAAGCATCAGAAATTAAAAGATAAGAAAACTTGAAAAACACATGTTCCAAATTCTTGTTAAGTTTTTTTGTAGGGGTTTGCACTGATGGTCAGTTTGAGGTGTGCACTGAGGGTGAAGTGATGTTCACCTTGAGGTGGGCACTGAGGGTGAAGTGATAGTCACCTTGAGATGTGTACTGATGGTAAATTTAAATTGATGGTCACCTTGATGTGGGCACTGAGGGTGAAGTGATGTTCACCTTGAGGTGTGCACTGAGGGTAAAGTGATGGTCACCTTGAGGTGGGCACTGAGGGTGAAGTGATGGTCACCTTGAGATGTGTACTGATGGTAAATTTAAATTGATGGTCACCTTGAGGTGGGCACTGAGGGTGAAGTGATGGTTACCTTGAGGTGGGCACTGAGGGTAAAGTGATGGTCACCTTGAGGTGTGCACTGAGGGTGATGTGATGGTCACCTTGAGGTGTGCACTGAGGGTAAAGTGATAGTCATCTTGTTGCATTGATTTTAGCCAACTGACAAGGTCAGAAGATCGTTCATCAAAGGTGATGAGCTGGTTTGTTGAAAGCCTTTTCGCACCGGTCTTGGAACCTGAGGAGAGCAGGGAGGAGAAGTGGAAGGAGGAGGAGGAGGAGGAGGAGGAGGAGGAGGAGGAGGAGGAGGAGGGCAAGGGGAAAGAGACAGAGGAAGAGGTGACAGAAGTAGACGATGATGATGATGATGATGATGGTGAAGATGATTTGGTCACAGACATTGACACCATGACATCTGCTATTAAGAGCCCACCTCCCAGGCAGCAAGGTTTTAGCAAGATAGCAGAACTTACAAAGCAATTGAGCTTGGAATGCGAGGACCTCCTCCCCCCTCCTCCAGACTTTGGAGGAGAATCAAAGCCTCCAACTGATGCCCACCCACCACTCACTGGCTACCATGCAGAGATTCTACAGAGTGCTTTAGTAAGTATACCCCCACAACAGTGAACTGCCACACCCACCTGCACCAGTGCTGACCAATGAGATTCATATTTATTGTTTCATAGTCTGTAAAGCAGCTGTCAGCTCAAATGGAGACCCAACTCTCAGGCCTGCTGGGGTTCAGTCTTCTTCAGACCACTGCTGCTGGCGAGTCCAGGGTGGCCCCCTCCCAAGATGGAGCCGCCCCCTCCAAAAATGAAGCCCCAAAAATAACAGGTGGCACTGAGGGGAAACCCCTTCTTCGATCGCAGAACAGCATCGGGTTGCTTCAGAAGAGGAGGAGCCGTCTATCGACTCTGTACCGCTCCACCTCTTCCACGGGCAGCGGCTCCCTGCAGGCGGATCCAGTCCTGGATGCACCTCCTCCCCCTACCATCAACGTGTACACGGTGCCTCCCCTGTGGACCCCGCCCATTGCTTATATTGACCCACCCTGGACCCTCACACTGAAGAAAGAAGTGAGCCCCACCTAGCACACATTGCACTCTTTTTTAAAATTTGAATTTAAAAATGAATTACTTTAGTACTTTAACCCCTTGGAAGTCTACGAAGAGGGTACTGTACTGGACTGGGCTTTCTTCCAGGTGAGGGGATAATGTAGGGTCTGGGGACGTTGTAGGCACCAGTTTTGGTTCTTTGTTCTTTGTTGAACAGGTGGTAAGAGACACTTTTGATGATGGCTGTCTTCGCATGTCAGAGAAGGACAAAGATGTACTGCAGCTACTATTCAGTACGTGTTTTGATGTGTCATTTTGGAGACCTCATTTTGAGAATACGACTGTTTTTGTATGTAGAAAAACATGGCATCAGTGAAAGTGGAGGGAACATAAGTCGGGCAGTGAAGGTTGAGGTGGTAGCCAAGGCACGCGAGCTTCCGTGCTACTTCTGCTGCTTATTCATGGCTTCTGTGAGGGCATAGGTCACTATTTCTGAATATTCTTAAAGACGCCCTCCACCCTCCTTCCCTCCCCCCCTTCCAGAGTCAAACACAGCATTTGGAATGTTCCCATGTTGGAGTTGGTCATAGGGGTGTGGTCTTCATTAAACAGCAACAGCACAATGGCTTCTCCCCTCTGTTACCTGTGCAGCAATACAGGTGAGTTGTTGGTTGTCCTATTCTTGAAGGTGCGCTTTGAACGTTAACGGTCGTTTGGTGATGTGCGACCATTTTCAAAATGCCCCATCAGTTACGACGGCATTGTTGGGTGTGTGTCAGAAGCCACATCTGTGACGTTCTCGATCTTGTGTGATGACAAGGAGGGCAGCTATAATGTCTGTGTGTGCTCCGGCTATGTAAGTATGTGTGTGTAAGTGTATGTGTATATTTGTATATGTGTGTGTCCCTTGTAATCTTTCATTTTTCTGTACCATGCAGGCCAGTCAAATAGCTGATCTTGTCTCAAAGCACTTGGAGGAATTGGAGACGGTAACATATCATTTTATTGACCTTCCCCTCCCCTCCCCCTCCCCCCTCCCCCTCCCCTCCCCTCTCCCCCCTCCCCCTCCCCTCCCCCTCCCCCTCCTCTTCTCCCTCCCCTCTCCCCTTCCCCCTCCCCCTCCCCTTCCCCCTCCCCCCTCTTCTTCTTATGGTTATGGGGCAACCTTTTCTAGATGAGCATGGGTCAATGTGGTCACATGTGGTTCATAGGAGAATGTAAACTCCCCTTCCCATCCCATTCCTCACTCCTCACTCCTTCACGTATTCCTTTCACTTCTCCCTCACATCCTCCCCCTCACATCCTCCCCCTCACATCCTCCCTCACATACTCATCCCTCAAATCTCACACCCTACTCCCCCTTGCTGGCACCCTTATCTCTATAGAAGAGGCAGTATGTCATGACAGTGGCTGAATACACCACCTTCGAGTCCACCCTGTTGAGTTTCCCAAAGGGAGCCATTATCAAGCTTCAACCAAAGGCACACCTTGAAAGAGGTTACATGGCAACGCCCCCACCCCCACTGCTTTGCTTACTACCTTGTCTGGTCCCCAGGATGGCTGTTTGGAGAATATGGCGGCAGGGTAGGGATCTTCCCAGAGGAGTATAGTACCTCCCTCATCTCTTGGGGGGAGGCTCCCTCTGAAAAGGCTGTAATGGTGAGTAGATGACATGGGGTGTGGCTATGAGAGGGTATGGCTATGAGAGGGTGTGGCTATGAGAGGGTGTGGCTATGAGAGGGTGTGGCTATGAGAGGGTGTGGCTATGAGAGGGTGTGGCTATGAGAGGGTGTGGCTATGAGAGGGTGTGGCTATGAGAGGGTGTGGCTATGAGAGGGTGTGGTGGGAGAAGGTGCAGTGGGAGAAGGTGCAGTGGATTGGGGCTGTGAAAGGAAGGTTTAGATGGTGATGGGAGAGGCTGTGAAGAGGGGAGGTGATGGGAGAGGCTGTGAAGAGGGGAGGTGATGGGAGAGGCTGTGAAGAGGGGAGGTGATGGGAGGGGCTGTTGTGAGGGGAGGTGATGGGAGGGGCTGTTATGAGGGGAGGTGATGGGAGGGGCTGTTATGAGGGGAGGTGATGGGAGGGGCTGTTGTGAGGGGAGGTGATGGGAGGGGCTGTTGTGAGGGGAAGTGATGGGAGGGGCTGTTATGAGGGGAGGTGATGGGAGGGGCTGTTATGAGGGGAGGTGATGGGAGGGGTTGTTATGAGGGGAGGTGATGGGAGGGGCTGTTATGAGGGGAGGTGATGGGAGGGGTTGTTGTGAGGGGAAGTGATGGAGGGGTTGTTGTGAGGGGAGGTGATAGGAGGGGCTGTTATGAGGGAGGTGATGGGAGGGGTTGTTATGAGGGGAGGTGATGGGGGGGGTTGTTATGAGGGGAGGTGATGGGAGGGGTTGTTATGAGGGGAGGTGATGGGAGGGGTTGTTGTGAGGGGAAGTGATGGAGGGGTTGTTGTGAGGGGAGGTGATAGGAGGGGCTGTTGTGAGGGGAGGTGATAGGAGGGGCTGTTATGAGGGGAGGTGATGGGAGGGGTTGTTGTGAGGGGAAGTGATGGGAGGGGTTGTTGTGAGGGGAAGTGATGGAGGGGTTGTTGTGAGGGGAGGTGATGGGAGGGGCTGTTATGAGGGGAGGTGATGGGAGGGGCTGTTGTGAGGGGAAGTGATGGGAGGGGCTGTGATTACAATGCACAGCTTTGAGTGTTAAAGGCTCAATGGTAGGAAGCATTCTTTTCCATTGACCACACCCACTAGCGGGCAAGGCACTTGTTGAAGGCAACAGCAGTTCCAAAGAGACATGTCGTGAAGAAGAGCTATTCCAAGGAAGAAAAGGTCTCCATTGTTGAGAGCACCAAGGGACTGATTGAAGCCATTGAGCTCCTAGATGTACCATTGCTCCACCCACTTCCTTCCACCGGCTCACCAATGACCGAGTTTGCCTCCAAACACTTCCTGCTAGGCCAAGACAGGTTAGTTGCTAACCACGAAGCAGGTTTGCACCCAGCCAGATAGTTTCTGCACTCTGTTGTGTGATTAGCATATACAATAAATATCTTGAGAGATTTGAGTATAGAGTGCTGTGTGCATGCAGTGATATGACATCATTAGAACAAGGTCATCTTCTCCCCATCCCCACCTTTCCAAAGCCCCTCCCACTTGCAAGACTCACATGCAGGCAGGTCAGGACCATGTCTTCTTCTGTCACCACAGGGTTGAGATGATCAAGAAGCTGTCAACTTCCCAAACTGGTGGACCAAACCTGTTTAGTACAATCAGGGACACTCTGGGCAGGAAGAAGAAGGAGCAGGCAGAGACAGGGGACATATCAGAGATGCTCAGGTTCTCCAAGGTGATTTATTACCTGTGTAATGTGTGTGCATATGTGTATGTGTATGTGTATGTGTATGTGTATGTGTATGTGTATGTGTATGTGTATGTGTATGTGTATGTGTATGTGTATGTGTATGTGTATGTGTGTGTATATGTATGTAATGTGTGTGCATATGTGGATATGTATGTGTATGTGTATGTGTGTATATGTATGTATTGTGTGTGCATATGTGTATGTGTGTATGTGTATGTGTGCATATGTATGTGTATATGTATATATGCGCATGTGTGTGTGTATGTGTGTGTGTGTGTGTGTGTGTGTGTGTGTGTGTTGTGTCAGGGTTAATTCTGTGTGGTGTGACTGTGTTGTGCCCAGTCTCCCATTCCAGTGTCCCTTCTCCAACTGGATCCCACCAACCTTGAGGTCAACAACTTAGCAGTGGAGTGCTTCCTAGGTAGGTGTGCTGTCAGCATAGCCAGCTGGTGGATGTGTCTCTCCAGCTGGCGGACATATCAATTCAGCAGGTGAAAATGTCTCTGACATGTCTCTCCAGCTGGTGGACATATCACTCCAGCTGGTGGACACGGTTTCTCCAGCTGGTCACACCCCTTAGCATAGCCAGCTGGGGGGGATTAATGCACATAGCAGCTGCTCGGCTATGTAAATCATCTGTTACTGTAATGTTCCAACACTTCCTACAAGGGCATTATTTGACAGAACCCTCTCCTTTCATTTTGCCTTAAATCATTTCTAGGCGTGATGCGTTTCATGGGAGACTATGTGCTGAGGGGAACGTTGGAAGACAACATATTCTTCATCCTGAAGGTTAGGGCTTTGGTCGGTCTAATGGAGCCTGGCTTGATGTACCCCCTCTCACCTCTGCCCACTTATTGTTCCACCTCGTCCCATAGTGTGCTCGTGAGCATGATAGCCTGAAGGATGAAGTTTATTGCCAGATTATTAAACAGCTCACAGATAACCACAGTGCTAAGCCGTAAGTCTTTGGGAGGAGGAGGAGGAAGGGGAGGAGGAGAGGAGGGGGAGGAGGAGGAGGGGAGAAGAGGAGGAAGAGGAGGAGGGAAGGAGGGGGAGGGGAGGAGAAGGGGAGAAGGGGGAGGAGGAGGGGGAGGGAGGAGGAGGGGAGGAGGTGGAGGAGGAGGGGAGGAGGAGGAGGGGAGGAGGAGGGGAGAGGCAGAGGAGACATAATTATGTCGTGTGTGTATTTTTTTTTCAGGTCAAGTTGTTTGCGTGGTTGGCAGCTAATGAATGTGTGCTCCGCCTACTTCCTGTGTTCCACGTCCCTTCTCCCCTCCCTTGTGCACTTCCTCCATACTTGCACCTCAAATCCCTCCTCCCCACACCATCGTGAGTTCACACCACACAACAGGCTCCTCCCACAAACCCTTGGTAAATGACCATCTTATGGTCCCCATAGCTCGGGCTACCATGTGTGAGTTCAACTTGAGAAGGACATTAAGGTTTGGTGGAAGGAAGGACCCACCCTCCACAGCCGAACTCAGATCTGTGATAGTGAGTACATGCTAAACTTATATGCATGTAGGTGGCCTATATATGATGAGGTGGCATTCATAATGAGGTGACCTGCATGATGAGGTGGCCTGCATGATGAGGTGGCCTGCATGATGAGGTGGCCTGCATGATGAGGTGGCCTGCATGATGAGGTCGCATGCATGATGAGGTGGCATGCATGATGAGGTGGCCTGCATGATGAGGTGGC
Organism: Eunapius fragilis; assembly: GCA_963681505.1. Taxonomy (NCBI): domain Eukaryota; kingdom Metazoa; phylum Porifera; class Demospongiae; order Spongillida; family Spongillidae; genus Eunapius; species Eunapius fragilis. Next base: position 2,139,632 of record OY811981.1, on the reverse strand, counting down.
CTGCATGATGAGGTGGCATGCATGATGAGGTGGCATGCATGATGAGGTGGCATGCATGATGAGGTGGCCTGCATGATGAGGTGGCATGCATGATGAGGTGGTCTGCATGATGAGGTGGCATGCATGATGAGGTGGCATGCATGATGAGGTGGCATGCATGATGAGGTGGCCTGCATGATGAGGTGGCATGCATGATGAGGTGGCATGCATGATGAGGTGGCATGCATGATGAGGTGGCATGCATGATGAGGTGGCCTGCATGATGAGGTGGCCTGCATGATGAGGTGGCCTGCATGATGAGGTGGCCTGCATGATGAGGTGGCCTGCATGATGAGGTGGCATGCATGATGAGGTGGCATGCATGATGAGGTAGCATGCATGATGAGGTGGCCTGCATGATGAGGTGGCATGCATGATGAGGTGGTCTGCATGATGAGGTGGCCTGCATGATGAGGTGGCATGCATGATGAGGTGGTCTGCATGATGAGGTGGCATGCATGATGAGGTAGCATGCATGATGAGGTGGCCTGCATGATGAGGTGGCATGCATGATGAGGTGGTCTGCATGATGAGGTGGCCTGCATGATGAGGTGGCATGCATGATGAGGTGGCATGCATGATGAGGTGGCCTGACGTACACATGTGCTGCACCATGCAGGGTGAGAAGTACACACGACGACAAATAGTCCATCTCCATGGTGATTGCAGTAAGATCCTGAGAGTCAAGATGTCCACTGTGAGTGCTAGTTGGGATAGGAGTTTGGAGGTGGGAGGTGGTGGTGATGGTGATGGTGATGGGGGTGGTGGGTGGAAGGTGGTGGTGGTTGAAAGGAATAAGGCAAAACAATCCAGCCATCTCCCACCTCCTCCCACCCACCTCCCGCCTACCATCACCACCCACCTACCACCCCCACCTCCCACCCACTACCACCATCCACCACTACCTCCTCCCACCCACCACCTCCTCCCACCCACCACCACCTCCTCCCACCCACCACCTCCTCCCACCCACCACCTCCTCCCACCCACCACCTCCTCCCACCCACCTCCCACCTACCATCACCACCCACCTACCACCCCCACCTCCCACCCACTACCACCATCCACCACTACCTCCTCCCACCCACCACCTCCTCCCACCCACCACCACCTCCTCCCACCCACCACCTCCTCCCATCCACCACCTCCTCCCACCCACCACCTCCTCCCAACCCACCACCTCCTTCCATCCACCCACCACCACCTCCCAACCACCATCACCTCCACCCACCCACCACCACCATCACCTCCTCCCTCCTACCCACCACCACCTCCTCCCACCACCACCTCCCATCATCACCACCACCACTACCACCACCACCACCTCCCACCCACCACTATAGGTCACTTACGATATCTTGAAGGAGATGTGTGCACTACTAGGGTTTCAGAGAGAGGAGGAGGTCAATGAATATGGGTTGCATGTTGACCTTGGAGAAAGTGAGTTGGATGTTGTAGTGCTGGGGACCAGACCATATCATGATATGATATTGTCTGGTCCCCAGACTAAGTTCGATGTTGATCCATCCTCCAAGGTTCCAAAACATCCTCCTCCCCATTAGATTGCCCTCCCCTGCCTCTCCTGGTATCTGATTACATCACAGACATGACCTCAATGTTGGAATTAAGAGGCCTCCAGTACACAATTCGCTTCACCAAGCTGATGTGGAACCAACCTATAAAGCTTCAGAACTCACTCTGTGTCGATCTCCTGTATTTCCAGGTATGGAGTGTGCATATGGACACGCATGTGTATGCGTGTGTTGTGTGTGTGCATGGTGCGTGTGAGTGTGCATGTGTTGTGTGTGTGTGTGTGTGTGTGTGGTATGCTGTGTTTGTGTCATGTGTGTATGCCGTGTGTGTGTGGTATGCTGTGTTTGTGTCGTGTGTGTATGCCGTGTGTGTGTGGTATGCTGTGTTTGTGTCGTGTGTGTTATATGCCGTGTGTGTCGTGTGTGTTATGTGTCGTGTGTGTTATATGCTGTGTGTTATGTGTCGTGTGTGTTATATGCTGTGTGTGTCGTGTGTGTATGCCATGTGTGTGTGCGAACACAGTGACTGGAGTGTGTTGTACACTGGAGTGTGTTGTACACTGGAGTGTGTTGTACACTGGAGTGTGTTGTACACTGGAGTGTGTTGTACATTGGGGTATGTTCACTGTTCACGCAACAGAACACGTGTACATGCACCCACGTACACACACAGTACAATACATCACATGATGTGTACCATCTGCCAGCCAATGTTCTTATTATCATAACATACTGAACCATAATTGGATGATAATTTCCCAAACAGGCCAAAGCAGATGTTCTGAATGGGTTCCTATTTCCTTTGAAGGGTGGAATGATTTCTGCAGACATGCTGGTAAGGTTTTGAAAACCTTCAAATAATGTTTCAGAGGGCATCCCTACTGTGTGTGTGTGTGTGTGTGTGTGTGTGTGTGTGTGTGTGTGTGTGTGTGTGTGTGTGTGTGTGTGTGTGTGTGTGTGTGTGTGTGTGTGTGTGTGTATGTGTGCGTGTGTGTGTGTTGTGTGTGTGGTGCTTTATTAGGAGGCTGTCTGTATGCTGGGTGCATTGCAGCACAGAGCAGAGGGGAACAAAGGGGTGACAGAAGGAGAGAGGGAGACAACAGGTCCTACACTGTAAGCCATCCAACACATCTCTTTGCTGTATATGTGCTCTCATACTCTCTTTTCCTCCTCCTCCTTCTCCTCCTCCTCCTCCTCCTCCTCCTCCTCCTCCTCCTCCTCCTCCTCCTCCTCCTCCTGCTCCTGCTCCTCCTCCTCCTCCTCCTCTCTTCCTCCTCCTCCCTCTCTCTTCCTCTTCCTCCTCCTCCTCCTTTTCCTCCTCCTCCCTCCACTCCTTCTTGGAAGAGAGGTGACATTGCTTGTTCCTCCCTCCCTCTCACACCTCCTGCTTCCCTCTGAGTGGTCCCAGAGGGTACAAATGTCCTACCAAAGTCATGTGGCAGACATGACCAAGCCAGATGCAAGAAAGAAGTACATCAGTAAGTGGATTCTTCAATTAGTGCACACCACCATCACTGGGTATACAATGACTTGCATCTTTTCTATATGTTCAGAGCTGGCCTCAACTTTGCCATTGTATGGTTCAAAATTCTTCCCCATTATGGTAAATATACACATATTTAGTACATGAATTGAAGGGCCGTCCAGAGAGGACGTTTTTAACCAAGAAAACCTATAAAATGGCTTGTAAAATTGGATGCACACGCTATTTTATGAGTTTCCTTGGTTACAGCCCCCCCCCCCCCCCCCACCTCCCTCTTGGTGCATCCTGAATACAATGCATGCACACTTAATTGTGGGGTGGCATGTAGTCACGTCTGCATTCAATAATATACCCCATGGGGAAGCCCCTGTTCCACCACCAGAACCTGTCTCTCGCTGCAGCAGCAGGTAATAGGAGCACACGTTAGTACCTCCGTCCCATTGCGACTCATTTTAACCCTCAGTTAACTTATTAAAATACGTAAGGCTATTTGATACATAATGCATGTAGCAGCAGGGGGGAATATGTTTATCCTCCCTCCTCCCCAGGCCACATCTGACCCAGCACTGCAAGGCTGCAGTCTTCTGGCGGTAAACAAGAAAGGGATAGCCTTCTTAGACTGCAGGACTAAGGTGGTGACCTCATTGTGGGGGTGTGGCAGGAGCACTAACATGTCTTCTTTAGGTGGTACTGCAGGCGTTTCCTTACAGTGCTGTGGTGTCGACGAGGATGTTGAGGTCCCAAGATGGGAAGCAGTTTTTTGACATCAAGTTGGGTACCCTCATGCAGCAGACGATACTACGATGTGAGACACCATATGTAAGTACATGTCCCCTTGCACCCCACCCCTCCATGGTTCCTCCCAGAATATCATTGTTTTGCATCTCTCCACACCTCTTGATAGAAAGCATGTTCAATTGGTCTTTTCTCCCTCCCCCTCTCTCTCTCTCTCTCTCTCTCTCTCTCTCTCTCTCTCTCTCTCTCTCTCTCTCTCTCTCTCTCTCTCTCTCTCTCTCTCTCTCTCTCTCTCTCTCTCTCTCTCTCTCTCTCTCTCTCTCTCTCTCTCTCTCTCTCTCTCTCTCTCTCTCTCTCTCTCTCTCTCTCTCTCTCTCTCTCTCCCCCTCTCTCTATGACACACACACACACACTTCAGGGTCGTGAGATAGGGCCCCTGCTTGGGAAATACATCAGTCTGTGGGCAGAGCAGCTGAAAGAGATGGAAGAGGAGGCCTATGGAATCGCACATGGACTCTCCTACCTGTAAGAGGTGTTCCCTGTCCATGTTCTATGCTCAAGGACATAGTGTGTCTTACTTCTAAAGCATAGAACTTTGATTCTGTTTTGAACCCGACAACACAGCTTGTAATTTATCACTTGTAATAATACATCTGTCTGTGTGTCTGTTGTTCCACTGCATGCTGTAGTCTTCTTTTAGCCCACAAGCACAGTGCTGGCAGCTGCTTATGTGAGAACGCACTGATTACTTGTTACAAAGGTTCATGGAGCCACCCTACAATCTTGGCAAGAACTGTTGAACACGTGTTTTTCCAAGTTTTCTGATCAGGCTGTTTTCCCAATGTTAAAAGAGAAAGCGGTGCAGAAAACCATGCAAACACGTCCAGTGTAGAGGTAAACAAATGTATGAGTCTCTCACCTTGATGCCGAGACCCGACAGGTCCTTAACAGCTGCAATTGTGGCACACAGATACAGTAGTGGCGAGGATCTATTATTTTAAAAATGTGAATTCATAGCCCGCTTCACCGTCTTTACTCCTTACCAAATACCAGTACTAAAGCAAACTTACAACCTACATGTAGGCAGAACGGCATTATTGAAACTTTGATTTGTAATGCACACACCATCAACCTGTCAATGCACACTCACCCACCCACACTTAGAACAACTGGACTCGACTGTTGCCATAGTCACTAACACACACCACCCCCTCACTGTTTCTCGCTATCCCACGCGGGTCGCTGAAATCACCCAGTGCTCCCCCGCTTGTCCCAAAGGAGGTAACAAAGGCTCCATCTGGCTTAAAAATGGACACGCAGTTGGCGGCCTCTGTCACGAAGACGTAGCCATCGCAGTCAATGTACAGGCCATAAGGCAGGCTGACGCCACTGTTTGCAACAGGGAAAGGGATAGCGTCCATCACCATCTCCCCGCCATTGATACTCACGTGGACCGAGGACAACGTGGGACTTTGCTCTCTCTCGGCTTCACTCTTTTTCTCGCTAAATTTTCTCAGGAATTTTCCTTCGCTGTTGAACACTTGGATGCGGTTGTTCCACGAGTCACACACGTACACATTCCCTGAGATGTCAAACGCCAGGTCAGTTGGACCACATAAGTCTCCATCTTCACCACCCTCCTTGCCAAAGCTGCCCACGTAACTGAAGTCCTTCTTCACAATCTGAATCCTGTGGTTGTACTGGTCACAGACGTACATGTTCCCAGTCTGAGGGTGGATCCTGATATTGGTGGGGAGGTCGAACTGGAGGGGTCCATCCCCCTTGGTGCCAACCATGGCCACGAACTCTCCCTCGGCCGTAAACTTCTGGATACGGTGGTTACCACTGTCCGCTACCAGTATGTTGTCGCTACTGTCCACTGTTATTCCATTAGGATCGACGAACTGTCCCGGAGCGGAGCCACGTGTCCCAAACTTCTTCACCACCTTCAGCCCACGTGAGGTGAAGACTGAAACCCTAGGCAGGCCGCTCTCCACAACCAACAGCTCCGCCCTGCTGTTACACACCAGGCCGCAAGGTTTCTTCAGCTTGGTGATCACCCGGGGAGACTTTGTTATGTCCGTGATGGGACGCTTGACCAGTACTCGGAAGGGACTCCCCCCAACGTGTTCACCGTTGATCAGCACATGGAGCTCATGATCCTTGCAGATGGATGGGGTGCATTTAATAGAGTACAGTGCTGGCTCCTCCCCCATTTCCACCTGGCAGACGAGGGTTGTGGAGGCTGACACCAGCTCAGCAGTTATGTTCTCCAGTGGGTCAGGGTAGTCCCGGTCGTTCTCATCCTTGATGCGTACACTGAGGATGTAGGGCTCGTTCGCCATGGCAATGTGGTTGTTTCCGATTATTGCACACTTCTGGGGGGCGACCCCCGCAAGTCCCACGGCCCTGTATGGCTTTGATATCTCCCGGAGCCTCTGTGGTTTGAAGACCACGTTGGGTCTTTGGTGAGGGACCAGCAGGTCCTGGTCAAATTCTCGGATGAGTTCCTGGGATTTTGTTACGACAAACTTCTTAACGGCCAGTATTTCTCCCTCCGAACCTGTTCTGAGGCGCTCCTCGGTGAAATCGACTGCGCTCCCGAGCTGGGTCTGCATCAATTCCACCTGGTCCCTCTGGGCGGTCAGGGACTTTACCTTCTCGGCAGCTATCTCGTGGAGCTGGGTCAGGAACTCTGCCTTCCGCTCCTCCAGCTCCCCGTGCAGCTGCCTGATTGTGGCCTCGATGTCCGCGTCGACGGCCTTCTGTTGAGCTATTATGCTCTCCATGGTAGCGTCAAAGTCCAGCAAGGAGCGGTTCACCATACCAAGCATGTCCCTGAGCGGGGTCAGCTTGACCTCGATGGCTTCCTTGTGCGTGGAGAAGACGTCCGACACGAGATCGTAGCTGTGCTCTCTGTGCTGCTGCACGGTGCAGTTGTGGCATATCAGCTCGGCGCAAGTCTCGCAGTAAAGTTCAAGGTCCTTGTTCGCGTGCTTCGCGCACACAAGGGTCTTCTTCTTGAGGGGGACGAGGTTGGCGGCGTCGTCCTGGACCCTGTGGATGCTGACGACTTCGTGGGCCACTAGCTCGCTCCAGAGCTTGTGGGTCTTGACGCACTGCTCACACACATACTGCCCGCAGTTGCGGCAGAAGGCCGTGGCTAAGTGCTGCTGGCACTTCTCGCACTGGGACTTCTCAATGGTGCCAGCCTTCTTGAGGGCATCTTTGATGTCGAAGAGATGGTGGATGTGAAACGCCTGGACGAGGTCCGAGGTCCCGGCTTCCGCGAGACGGGCCACCCGGCGGCAAGAGGGACAGGTGACGTAGTTGGACTGGCCGTCGGTCTTCACTATCAACTTCAGACACTCCTGACAGAACACGTGAAGGCACGGCAGGACCCTAGGGTCCGTGTAGCAGTTGAGGCAGACCGCGCATGTTAGCTGGTCTTCGACTACTTTTATCAACGTTTCTATCTGATCAGACATTTAATAGTTGCATACCATAATTAAATGTATCCATAAAGTTAATTTTGACATTATTAAAGATACAAGAGATTACACAAAAACCGAGCTCGAGAAAAACTTATATTATTATCACACACCAAATACACAACGACTATGATTGGATAGCTTAATGTCAGCCTATAGTAGTTAAGCCGTGATGTCAGAGCTGATGCCATATGCTTGGGATAGCAGTGCCCTTGCATTTGCTCTGACAAGAACCAGGTTGAGCCTACCATACAGCGTTGAGGTGGCGTGGGATTTGGAGCAACTTTGCCTAAACACCAGGCGAGAGGCAAGGCGTGAAAGATGAAGTCGAGCTTCAGCTCTCCAGCAGCCATAAGTTTCAACAGCCAATGGTATGCAAGACCAACCTAGCTCTGAGCACTTAACATCATTGGAGGCATGTTTCCTTTGTTTGAAACCCGAGCAGATGATCACGCAGACACACACGTTTCAGTGAGGATGCTTTGATTAAGCGGTGATGCAACTGTGAGATCAAAAGCCGCAGGTTACCCCAGATCCCTGTCCCAAGCCACTTCCTACCTCCATTCGTCCACCAACACCAGCCTGTCTGCAGGATTCAAAAAAAGGTATTCCTGAGTTGGTCGTGTCGTGACACTACATCCCCATTATATTTACATGTTAGAGCATGGTGACCTAAAGGATCTAACGACTGGGTTGAACAAGATGGGCACCTACTGCCACCAAACATGTCAATACCTAGCCATCATTTTAAGGCTGTCTGGAATTCAGCCTTATCAAGGTGGAGGTTAATTAAGACCAGGAGATGGTATAACTGATAACCAAGAAGCTGGGCAAGGTTTGCTGAAGCAGACATTAAACGAGCCCTGTTTGGAATAGAGGAAGCATCTAACAGCAACTGAAACTGTTTGTTCTCTATTTTGATGGACAGCATCTTTTGGGTCATTGGAGACTCAAGCAACTCATCAATAGAAATGACTTCTGCTGGGGAAACACAGGAATTAAAGTGGTCCAAAGAATGGAGAAAATGATGACTAGTGTTGGTAGCAAAGACATGAATGCTGCTGATGAGTGCAATGATGCACTGCGAAGCCCCAGACCACCCCTACTCAAACTCAGCTGGGCTATCCATAAATGTCATATACATTTATTATTAATAATTATAATTTTCATGGCCCTAATCCGCAGAGAGGGATTCCTCTATTTTCGTGGCCCAACTTCTCAGCCTTGTCACCTGTTTCCATAATCCGGTCATCCAGAAGGCTGCATCCTAATAAGAGCTTTTATAATTAAATTTTATTGGTTAAATTACCTTGAACTGATGCCAGCAGTTGTGACTAGTGACACACCTATATAGCTAGTTCGACAGTTGCATGATTCTCTACTGGAAGCTGGTGAGCTCCATATGATTAGAGTGATGCAATCTGTGACGTGAGTTTGGGTAGTTGGGCGTACGCTGATTGAGTGATCATTAAGTTGGGTGCATAAATTAGCCTCGATCTCGCCGTAATAAATCAAAATTAAAAAAATTAACTATACATATGAAGTAACTAAACCAAAATACATGCTCTACTGAGGAGAGCATTGCACCTCACTAGGGCAAATAATTTATTTTTTCCTTGGGCATGAGATTGCTAAATATAGGTATGTAATATTAGAGATTATATCCTTATTCTCGCGGCATAATGAAAAATTATCATGCGCTCACAGCAAAAAAACGCGTCAAATCAATTCTTGATTATCGATTGATTTGCCACTTACATTCTGGTACATATTGTTAACAGTTTGTACCAGGTATGTAAGCATTTTGTACCAGAATGTAAGTGGCAAATCAATTGAAAATCAAGAATTGATTCGACGCGTTTTTTTGCTGTGGCTAGTCATGTGATGTTATTACAAAGAGCGCCGCAGAAAAGGGGCGTTACGTATTCACAGAATGGCATCTAACTCCATAACCTGTACAGAGTCTCAGTTTTATCGGCAATTGGATTCAGTAGGCAAACGGAGATACAGAGAGAAGCTGAATATGCTTCACTTAGGCACTCCGGATGTTTGGATTGGAAGCACTGAATCGTGGCCGGACGTCACTTTTCCTGATATTTGCACCTACCTGCTTTTCTCGCCTAGTCTTTCACTAAAGATGACCTTAAGGCTTACAAGAGCACCGAAGCTTGGAAATATCTCACTTCTGGTTATGTAAGCGGGATCAAATTGCTGAAAATAAGTGCAGAGTTACAGCCAAGGTACATGTACAATCCACATGAAATTAAAATCTTTAATATCACATTTATTGCATCACCCCTGTAGGTCAAGCATAGCCAGAAAACGAGTGATCCACCACTTGTACCCTGGGTTGGGGTGCGTTATAGTGGCACTGTTGTTTGTGCACACTGTAATTGCATGGCAGGTGCAGGAGAGGTTTGTGGCAGAATGCACATATAAAATAAAGGGGACTAAAACGCAGTGTGCTCATTTTAACAGGCTCAAACCATCTGTGGCAACATCAAACCCCATGCGAGAAGACTTGGTTGCTGTGCCGACGCCGACATCTACCAAGACAGCAAGTCAGTCCAGATACTGTACCTCTGGAGTGGGCAGATGAAATACTCTGCCTGGACAGTGATGAAGAGGAGGCGGCGGAGCTTGATCATAGGGTTGCAGACGACGAAATTATGGAAGCTGTCCCTGGACCTGAACCTGCAGCTGCTGTAGAGCCCCCACGACGTTACCCCATGCAAAATAGGCAACCCCCAGACCGCTATGGGCCCTACCTGCAGCACTGATGGCAGGGAGTGGTGTAATGACATAAACAGTCGCGCATCTCCAGACATGGTATCTTGGAGTCCTTTGACCCCTCATTCATGTGAAACTGTATTGTATTTTTGTATATTGAGCTGTCTGTATTGTGTTCATACTTGTGGTTCTACTGAACTCTGCTACTATTAAACTTGGCTGTGTTACAGAGTCATAAGTTCAATTTGATTTAACAGTTTAAACTGCATGTAATTGCGCACACCTCTGGAACAGCAGGAAGAGAATTTACAGTACTGCAAAGCCCATACTATCATCTGCTAGTCTATCATAACTAAACTCAGGGTCTGAAAAAGTTGCATTTGGAGTACAAGATCCTGCTTGGTTATCATCAATCTCCATGTCCCTCAATTGCAAGTACTCTTCATCAAAATTATCATTATAGGCATTGGTATCAGTGTTACTGTCAAAAGCATGTGCAGTGATTGGGATGGAGAAATGAAAATGACTGTAAGACAATGCACATACTGGTGAGGTGTGCTAAATATGGTGCATTTCATATTTCCACCTAAGTCAACCTTACTTCTTGCATCCAATTCATCTGTTTGTGTTCCTGTGTCAACAATTCTAGCATCCAATTGATCTGTTTGAGTTCCTGTGTCAACAATTCTAGCATCCAATTCATCTGTTTGTGTTCCTATATCCACATTCTGACTTCTCTACATGTATGGTAAGTGTTTCATAACAAAAGGAGTGACTTAACACATTGAATAGGCAGCATATCTAGTACAAATTAACACATTTCAATACCTGACACATCTATAACCTCTTTAGAGACCATGTTCTCGCTCTCTTCGGTCGCCTTCCAATGTGAATCTTTCGTGGTCCCATGTAATACTGTGTGCGTACACACACTCTTACTCTAATAAACGCCTCTTAGCAGCAGAACGTCAAGAGATACAGCAGTAAGTTCAGCTACACCCAGAAACTAGCATGCTATCGAACAAACACTTTCTTGTAGCAATTATGCAACCGTTTTTGTACCTACTAAAGCACAGTGTATAGTGTTCTGAAGAGAAAATCGCTAGTTTTTTTATTTTCCAGAACACGTTCAAAACACGAAATGGTCCCTATTGCATCCTACACAGTTTAACAAAGCAGTGTATGGCATTTTCTATCCTTCTATTAAGTTCCATATACGTCACCCACTCGAACACAAGCTCATTCTCGACTTAGCTACAGTATACGTAGCGCGAGTCACACAAAATCATCAAATAGAAGGAAACCTTTGATACTTCCTTTTATTGACAGTTTTTAGGCTCTAAAATTGCTTACAGCTTACTCCAGATTGATGAACTTTCTCAACAACTCTTTGTCGTGTGACAAAACGTCATAAGCGTCCATAGAGGGAATTGCGAATCACGTGCGCCATAGACTCCTGTACTTGCGCATGCGTGCGCGGGCAATGCTCAATTACCCGCGCATTGCCCGCGCATTGCCTGCGCACGCAAGTACAGGAGTTATGTGTGTGCTCGCGCGGGCGCGCGAATACCATAGAACTCAAGATCTATAGATGCTGGAATATGGGGAGCTATTGTATAGCCAAGAAGTTGTGCTGTGCTCGCATAGACGACAACGCTCCAGTCTCATGCTTCTTCCGGAAGCCTGTTCGTCTTAAACAGAAGACCGTCATGAGTGTGGCGAAGTCTTTGCATTTCTTGCGATATGCCCTTTTTGCCTCCTGATTCTTCTACCCTCCGAGGCCAAGTTCGGTGCTTATATCGTCTCCAGTAAACACCTCGACAAGTAGGTTATGTTATGTGTGTGGTTAGATATGCTGTTTTAACATTATCCTGATGGGCACACCACACTGCACCCACCCCTTACCATGCTTCCCCACCATATCCAGCTGAATCCTCCATCAAAGTGAATGATATAGTTCTTCCAGCTGGCCTGGCCTTCAGTGGCGTTGTGTTGGTTATAGCCATCGCCATTTTCACTCTCTTTGCTCTCAAGGAATCGTTGTATTCTTCACCATCCATCTGACAGCTGCTGTGCTTTGTGTGCCGGTATACAATAACTGTTCACGTGGTTATGTTTAATATATGGGGGGGGGGAGGGTGGACTATTTCAAGGTAGGATAATCTATCCCGGAATAATGTAGCCCAGGAGGATAAAATAGACCGGCTATCCGGGGGGGACGACATTATAGGGGGATAAACATGCAATTAATTCCGTGACACCGGCTCTCACGCCGCCCCTCACTCCATTTTACCACTGCCACTTATATAATAGAGCTCTTTCATCGCGTGACTTAATAGCATTCATCTTCTAATTAGTCCGCGTACTCGTTTACAATGGAGAAGTATGGGCTTATGCTTAGTTTTAGTACGTAACATTACTTCAGAGTGTCGTTTAAATATGTATTATTGTTGTCTAACACATGGCTAACATTTGTAAAAACATGATTTTTACTTGTGCCCTCGGAACGCGAGTTATACGTATCAAAGTACCAAAACCGAGCATAAGCCCATATATTAAACCGAGCACCAATATGGCGGACAATAAAGCAATTAAAGCCCACGCGTCATGCGATCATGCATGAAAGAGCTTTATACATGCAAGTAAATTCATCCAACTCACTCCTGGTACTTCCGTGCACGTGCAGTGGATCCCAGTGCATTCATCCATCACGCCCTCTAGGCTTATCAGGACCTACGTTAGTAGGTCCTATGTAGGATTTGAAGTGTCATGAATACGATTAGCAAAACACCAGATTCCACTATTGCCGTTGCACCGTAGAATCAGTTGGACTTTAGTGAGCGTATTTGGATACAACCAACAATTACCTACAATGTAATAAAACTGCCGACGCTTAGAAAGCTCAGACAACAGAGATAACGCTCTCTCGTTCCCACACTCGAACCTAAAAAAAAGTTTCTCCATCTTCTTCCGGATCTGATAAGATAAGATTTGCTCGGATAAGAGGTTTATTGCATTGCATCTTTGTCACGATTGAAGTATAATGTTAGCCGTTATGCGGAAGCACTAGAACCAACAAGTTAGAAACTTATTGTCGAGTTGGATTTGTTTTATTATGTTAGTAACGAGAGTTATGCTTGACACAAATTTCAATCTCTAGCAAACTTAGTTTTGTTAGTATAGCCCACAACAGATTTTATCGGCCTTTGGAAGACATAAAAGTGGGCGGGAACGTGTGGTTGAACACGTTCTATATTTCATATAGTGCATGCGCTACAGTTACTATTCAATTGTTGTCACGGTTGTATACCAAAAGCTTGACGTGTCTAGTTTGTTTTCTTCAAAATGCCGTCACGTCGGTCGCGAAGAGAAAAGAATCGTGCAAAGAAGATCGCAAAGTTAAATGATGACTGTTGTGTTGGCGAGTCGCAAGATATTGAGGAGCGTGACAGTTTTCAAGAAGCGCATGAAAAAAAGAAGACTTGCGACAGGAAGCGCTACAAAGCCGATCCTGAGAGTAAGAAGGATAGCATGAAGGCCCAATACTGGCTTGATCCGGAAAGTAAGAAGGAGACCGCTAAGGCCCAATACTGCAGGAAAAGAAATACTATGAGGTAGGAGTGTTTGCAATGTTTGGATGCAATATGTCCTACACGCATGGGACCGATGTATTGTATCGTGTGCGTGTGTTCGTCTGCGAGATAGGAAAACGAATAATGCCAGATCAAATTGCATTGGAGTATATGCTTGCCAGCTTTGATACTCTCTGAGGGGATTTTTATACCACATTCACACTACATGTCTGTGAATGTTGACTATTATATTTTTGCAAGGATAAAACCACATGCCTGTCAATGGATACCATATACAGTATGGTGGCCCAGCATGTGTCTTTTAAACCTTGCCATACAGGATGTAGCATCTATGGCTGCTAAAACATGTTCCCTAGGTTCTCTGTGTAAACAATATTTTATCTTACAGCTGTACAGTCTATAAAACCACATGCCTGCCTCCTTCCTGTATGGATACCATATTTGGTGGCCCAGTATGTGCCATAGCTTCTATGGCTGCTAAAACATGCAGGACCATGATGATCTCTAATTTTCAGCTGGAACCTATTACATGCACCTCTCTTAAGAGCTATCTATCTGCCTCGCTTTGCAGGACTAACTAACTTCCTGCATGATTCCATGTGTGGTGTCCCAGCATGTGGTCTTAAACTTTGACACATATACTGTGGCTGCAAACCTGAACATGGAGCAATCCTTCCCTGGGTTCTCCAGTACATCATCTGGAACCAATAACAGCTCTTTTAAGAGCTGTCACTCTGACTAAGAGATTATGCTTTGCAGGATTATCAAATGGCAAATGGGGTTGCAGCTGTGACCTTGACTGCATGTAAATTAATGGATCTGTCTCTATAGGCCCTAACCCCGGAATATGAGTTCACACAATTATATGTTGTACTTAACTCACAATCCAATCCTTATATCAGTTGATGTACGTTCTCTATACAAAACTGCCTCTGTGTCAACATTTATCTTGCAACTTTGCATTCATAAAACCACAAGCCTGCCCCTTCCTCCATATATGGTGGCACAGTGTGTGGTCTAAAACCTTGCTTCTATGGCTGCTAAAACATGCACATGGACCACCAATCATCCTCCATGATGTTCTCCTGTTTTCAGCTGGAACCAGTTACCTATTACATGCAGCTCTTTTCAATTTGGATAAGCGATTTATGCTTTGCAGGACTAACTAACTTCCTGCATGATTTCATGTATGGTGTCCCAGCATGTGGACTTAAAATCTCTATGGCTGCAAACCTGAACATCCCTGTGTTCTCAAGTACATCATTGTAGTTTATATATTTTTACCCATGCATAAGTTAAAGTGGCAGCAACCCTAGGCCTCTCTCTACACATGATTGTGTGCAGTTTCACATATATCAGCAAATACTAACCATTTGAAATGCAGGCCATCTTAATTCAGCCCCACCCCCACCACCGCATATATAGTTGGTTTGTTCAACACATTTATTATGGGAGGCCGTTCCAATAATTTAATCTTTCCCTCGTATTAGATCAGTTTTGGTTTATATGAAGCAACTTTTCTCACTCACTCTTTACTTTAAGATATGGAAGAGGCATGCATGTGTACATAGGATTTGCATGCATGGCATTATATCTATATAATATATATTATTACCCTTGTAGGTCACAGCAGAAGAAGCTGAGAATCTGTTTGCTGTTGACTCGGGTGAGGAGGGCCCTCCCTACTCTCCAATACCGGTCTTGGTCCCTGCTCCGGTCCTGCTTGCCTCAGCTCTGGCCCCAGCTCCGCCACTGCCCCCAGCTCTGCTGCTCCCACCTGTGCCACTGCTGGCCCCTGCTCTGCTTGCCCCAGATCCGCCGCTGGCCCCAGCTCCGCCACTGCCCCCAGCTCCGCTGCTCCCACCTGCGCCACTGCTGGCCCCTGCTCTGCTGGCTCCAGCTCCGCCACTGCTCCACTGGCCTCAGCTCCGCCACTGCCCCCAGCTCCACCTGCGCCACTGCTGGCCCCTGCTCCGCTGGCCCACGCTCTGCTTGCCCCAGCTCCACTGCTGGCCCCTGCTCCGCTGCTCCCACCTGTGCCACCGCTGGCCCCAGCCCCATGGGGAATATGGCCCCATCCGTACTGGCATGGGGGCCTCTCGGAGCTCGGCCGTATAGAAGGCTTTATTATAAATTTATAATTACAACTAATGTTTTTTGAATTCTATATAGCAGGGCTACCGATTGCGCCGTATCGATCTTCCGACCAAGTTAAAACTGTTTAGTTAAGAGCATGCATGTGATTGCGCAGGGATGAATACTTCCTCGCCATGCGAAGTAATCTTGCATTACACGGCACGATTATTCAATACATGTATCTCTGATATAATACATGTTTATTATTACCACAGGCGGATCCCGGCTTAGATGTACAGCGCCTAGCATAAAAATGTGTGAAACAAGATATAAAAATTTAATTAAAATAAAATTGGTGATGTAGGATTTGTAGACAGCAATTGAGTAAAAAGTAAGGAAACAAGGAATTACGGATATTAGGCATTCATTTAATTATAAATATTACAGACCTACATTATTTAGCAAATCTACCTCCTGGAAATTCTGTGCTAAATGTAGGTCTGTAATATTTATAATTAAATGAATGCCTAATATCCGTAATTCCTTGTTTCCTTACTTTTTACTCAATTGCTGTCTACAAATCCTACATCACCAATTTTATTTTAATTAAATTTTTATATCTTGTATATGTCATATTTATTATTATTATTGTTATTCCCAAAGAATTTGTGCGGCCGGCCAACGTTCAACAACTATAACGTTTCCATAAATGCCACACGGAGGCGGGCACCACGGAGGGGGCGGAGGGCATCACGGAGGAGGCGGGCATCATCATCATCATCATCAGCATCATCATCAGCAGCACCATCACAGCGGGGGTTCATACACTACTAATATTAGCGGCGACGGTTTGAATAGCCGCACCTCGCTTGGTGTGTGTTTATGCTGCAGCGTTCTGTTGGTTGGCATCATACTTCTGGTCGTTCCCGTTACGGTGACGTACCAGAAGAACAGCGCGACCCGCTCCTTCGTCTTCTCTCCTGCAGACACACGCATCGTGTCTGTCTCGAGCGCGTTATGCCAGAGGGCGGGAGTTACGAGCGTGGCCTCGTCGACCGGGGTCACAGCATCCCTGTACTTCCTCCAGAAGACGCCTACGCTGGGTGCGGGGAACAACTTCACCATCGCTGATACGATAACGATAGCGACTACCTTAACCGACGATTACAAATATTGGAGTTTTCATCTCTACCCAGGTTCGAAGTATTCGCTGAGAGCCTGCCTAACGCCAGGCAGCAGTTCCGTACAGTATCTAATCATCAAGGGCAGTGCGACATACGAGAGCTGGAAACAAACTCCGACAAGCGGGAAGGCATACAGCGCGCCGCTCTTATTGGGTACCGGGAGTTCCTGCGGTACCGCGGATTTGACAACCACCCTGGCATTTACTTCCGAAGACGACTATTATTTTATCTTCTACAACGCTAACAGCTTTCCAGCCACTGTGGTACTCACACTGAGCTTCGATCGGCTGGAGTATTTGCCTTCGACTGGAAGTGTGTTGGACACATGCAATACCACCATTGGCTCTCCCAGCTGCTCGTTGAGCCTCCCTTACAACTCCGACTACGTAATGCTCGTGGAGACGAGCGCCCCCCCTTTCAGCGCGGGCTGGGACGCCAACGTCGCCGTTTCCCTCACGTGCGACGCTCGTGCGTGGGTTTACGCCGTGGTCGAGATCAGCATGGTCATCGTTGTGGCGCTGTGCATTGTTTCAGTTTGCATACTGTTCTTTTATGTCCTTGGCAGGAAAAGCGAGAGTGCACCTGTATAATATTATTAGTTGCAAGACTTTTTAAGATGTTAAGTTGTACATGCATGCATAGATAATATATAGACTTATACTGGTTTGTACTAGCTGTGCGTGTGCCACCATTTGGTGACACTAACTTTAATTATATAATTATATCAGTGAAACATGCATGCATGCCATGCAGAGCCATTCTCATACATCAGACACTGAAGACTTTCGTCGTTTTAGGAATCACATGCATGCATGTAATGTATGTTCTATCCAGAGCAGGCGGTACGACCACTAAAGAGTCCCGCGTCCAAGACCTTTGCACGAGCACATTACATAGCGCTTAATCCCGTTAATTATATCATACCTAAAAATGCTGGCTTATCAGTGATGGCGGTAGTTTTTTTATTTATTTTTTTATTTTTTGTCCTCTCCTGCATGAATCATTCTCACTTGCCTGTCTTCTGAGTTCTCTGACCTTTAATATGTTTCCCTGTCGGCGTATAACCCCACTGATAAGCAATGTGACCAACTCGTCTCGTTTTGACATTTCGGGCAATTAGGGCTGTTTGGCCATAATGATAGTAGTGCATGCTATCCATGCAATATTAATTAAGATAAGTTATTCACACAGCTTAGTTGATGCGCAGCAGCTGCTATGAATATTTTATCTATAATGCTATCCATGCAGTATTAAGATAAGTTATTCACACTTAGTTGATGCGCAGCAGCTGCTATGAATATTTTATCTATATCAAGTATGCAAGAGCTTGTAGCACCTGAAACCGTTGTTTCATCTGATGTGCATAAGGGAGTACCATATGTGCATGTATATAATTATGTTTTGGCAAGATGATATTGCATGAATGGGATGGTGGGTGCAGCAAAGAAAGCATAAACCGTCACAATTTTTAATTCTATATGCATGGTCGCGCATGCGTTACCGTTCACTCGAAACTGATGTTGTGTTTAAGATACTATAACTTTATATACACTATATTCGCAAGATATGTCGTTCTACAGCATTGTATGTAACAAGCATATATGTAAATCATGTTAATACCATAATTATACAATTAGGAAACGCTTTACCCTATACACGCACTATCAGATGGATACAAATCTTGGTATAGGCTTGATACCCGTCCGTCAAAACGCGAAGATCGGGCTAAGCCCGACTAGGGTAGCGTTTACATCACTATAATTTCCAACGTACGTACAGTAGCGGCTTGCTCCAGCGGTAATCACATTCGCTCCAGCGGAAAAATAATTATATTTCACCTGGTACAGAAGAAACTGTTGGTGTACTTAGCAAACCCGCCTGTGGTTGACTATGCTCCTCTCTAAATGGATTCACTGTTTATACGCGTCGTTGCTGTGTACATAGCGCTTCGTAATCCGCCCCTTTTCTAATAGTATATGTATGAGAGAAGGGGCGGATTACGAAGCCCTATATACACAGCAAACCGCGTATAAACAGTGAATTCCACTTAGAGTCAACCACAGGCGGGTTTGCTAAGTACATGCACCAACAGTTTCTTCTGTACCAGGTGAAATAATTATTTTTCCGCTGGAGCAAATGTGATAATTACCGCTGGAGCAAGCCGCTACCGTACGTACGTATATACTCAGCCTAGCGCCTATTGGTTGCTAGGTATTCGCGTACCTAGCAACCAATAACTCCCACACAACAACGCGTACTTAGCGACCATGCTTCGTACCACAAAACCTACATGCCTGTACAGGCCATCACATGCAGTAACAATTAAGGCAACGCTATTGTGCATGGTGTTTCACTCTCAAGTCTCATATACTACGGCCGAAAACATGTAGTTACTAATAATTCCATGAAGTATTTGTATTGTGCGGGCATGTTACTAGATAGAGGTTGCGTATGCTAGAACAGGAGGTATAAATTAAAAATAATCAGCCCGTGATTTTTCACGGGTGCATGCACGCTAGTATAAGCATAATTTGATTCGATCCGTTTTCTCCTGCGTACATCAGAGCGTGGCTTGCTTTCGCTGCGGTTCGAGCTGTGAGTTCAGTTCTGCCTAAGAGGGACATACACCAAATGGAGAAGTGGACTAGGCTTCGATGAAGGTGCTCCCTTGGCCACATTCATGGCTGAAGTTGTTTGTTTATTTGTTTCTTCGTCTCATTATTTGTCATTTTCCTTTTTATAACCCATTATTATGCATTGCACACTATCGCAATAAATATATACGAAACTATAATTAAATAATTATATAATGCTGAGCATGAGTATAGGACGGGACAAGGTGTCTCGTGCCCATGAGCTTGCGACCTAAACGCGCGCACGCACACACAAACACATTCTCGAGATTTATCACACACACGCACACGCACGCACACGCACGCACACGCACGCACACGCACGCACACGCACGCACACGCACGCACACGCACGCACACGCACGCACACGCACGCACACGCACGCACACGCACGCACACGCACGCACACGCACACACATACACACACACAACACGCGCACACACACACACACACACACACATGTACACGCATCAATCATCTCATAGCACATCTGCATCGTAGGAAAATGTATATACAAACTGACAACATGCCGTATTTCCGGCTGATTAATGTTTAGCACTGGGCGTTTATATAAAAGCTCCATAGTACTTGGTCTTCTTTACTTGGTGTTTATAGATTCCTAGCTCTTTATAAGTTGAGGTAAGCTTTTAAAATTATATATGCAACGACACTACATTATGTGGCAACACTCATCTACCTCGTTGCAGCTCCCCCTGGCGTGCTTCTATACCAGTCGGTAGGTTCGCAAATGCAGGCCCCAGCGCCATCGAGCGAACACGCAGCAGAAACGCTCCGAAACGTGACGGAGCAACTCACGTGCGGTCTCTGTCTCCGCTTCTACACGGACCCCCGGGTTCTCCCGTGCCTCCACGTCTTCTGTTACCAGTGCTTGGAGCAGACGGCTAAGCGCAAGAGGGGGGTCGCCTTCATACGCTGCTCCTCCTGCCCGCGCGTCACCTACCTGACTGACGAAGGGGTTGGTGGCCTCGTGCCGGCGTTTCACCTCCACCACTTGTTTGATATACAAGATATCCTCCAAAAGACAATTTCACACGGTGGCGAGTTAATACAGGAGTGCGAAAAGTGCGGGGACGGTCACGCTGCCTCGTTCTGCCGAGACTGTGGCCAGTGCATATGCAACCAGTGCGTCAAGACGCACCAGAAATGGAGCGAACTGGCTGGGCACGAGATAGTCAGCATCCGGGCGGTCCAGGAGGAGGCAGCGGGAATGCTTTCGTTCAAGAAAAAGACGCTTCTTTGTCCCAAGCACACCAACAGAGAGCTCGAGATGTACTGCGAGTCGTGCGAGGAGCTAGTGTGCAAGTGTTGTGAGGTCCAACGCCACACCAACCATCACTGTGACTACGTGCCTGCTAGCTTCGCCAGGAACAGGCAGGTGATAGAGGCCAAGGTAAATCCACTCAAGGCCCATCTGGATGCAGTCAACCAAACCTTGATCAACATCGATGCGAACACCAGCGCTATCGCGTCGCAACGGGAAGCGCTAGAAGAAGATATAGTGATGACTATCAAAGCACTGCATGACCAGCTGGAAGACATGAAGGGTACATTCTTGTCCCGCCTCGGCACGATTACGGACTGCAAGTTTAATAGATTGACGGCGCAGAAGGAGACAGCTATAGTCATTCAGTCTCAGTTGATGGGGACGCTCCATTTCGCTGAAGAGCGACTATCCACGGGAACCGAAGCGGAAATTCTCGCGATTAAGAAATATGTCATCACGCTGAGTGAAGCGATCGTCCGCGACCTAAATCCAGACCTCCTTATTCCGTGCGACGGGGCCAATATTGTATTTAACTCTCAGTTCCTTCGTGAGCAGTTCAAACCGCACGAAGCTGTTTATACGTTGGGCGTGTGCCCGCTCCAATGCCGCGCGGCCGGAGAAAACTTGCACTTGACAACTGTGAACGAGACGACCAAAGTCATTGTAACAATCAAAGACGAACTTGGCGAAAACTGCCTTGAACCTGTTGAGAGCATTTCCGCGGAGCTCGTGTTAAACACCTTCGCATTCCATTGTCACGTGAGCAAGACCTCTCCCGCTCAATACACCGTGAGTTATGTCACGACCATACCGGGAATCCTGAGGCTCCACATTCGAGTCAATGGCCAACATATCAAGGGGAGCCCTTTCCCTGTTAGAGTGAAGGATGTCGAATCGAATAAATCTAAGCATGTGCTGATATTATATCAAAAAGGTGACGTCAATGAAGAACTAGAACGAGCGGAAATTTTTTAATGTTAATCGGTTCGTAATTAAAAACATGTGCGTGCGTGTGTGTGTGTGTGTGTGTGCGCGCGCGCGCGCGCGCGCTATTGTTGCTGTTGTTATACTGTTGTTGAATTGGGTACAACGATAAACCGCGCCGTAATACGGTTAAAGCTAGGTGTAATCTTTTACGGGGATGCGAAGCGCAACTGAGAATGCTTCTCCAGATTCAGCAAGAGACTTGCCATACAAATGGCACTGTCTGAAAATGAGGCACTGCCTCCTGGGTTCATGTTAATGAGGCAGAATGCTAGGGCCATTCGATGTCGCCATGTGCATCTTACCCTTCATGAATGATAAGCTTGTTGTCACTAAAAATTATTATTCCAAATGGGACTCTAGTGGATTAACGTCACAGTCTAAAAGCAAAATTTAGCAGCAAATTTAGCAGCATACGACGATCTCAACTTCCACATCGTCACGATAGAACCACACGATACCATTTTAAATTCCCGCTTGCTTGCCGCATATTTCGTACGTTTTCCGACTTCCGTACTTCTGGTGGGCCACACACAAATCGGTCTGTGTCGATTCCCGGCGGGCCACGCCCAAATCGGTCTGTGTCGACTTCCGGTGGGCCACGCCCAAATCGGTCTGCTCTATGTCATACGCTCTACGGATATCATACGCTCTACTGATGTCATACGCTCTACTGATGTCATACGCTCTACTGATGTCATACGCTCTACTGATGTCATGCGCTCTACTGATGTCATATGCTCTATGTCATACGCTCTATGTCATATGCTCTAAACATACGTTCTATGCCATACGCTCTATGTCATACGCTCTGTGTCATATGCCCTCTAAGTCAGACGCTCTATGTCATACGCTCTATACTGATGTCATACGCTCTGTCATACGCTCTATGTCATACGCTCTATGTCATATGCTCTAAACATACGTTCTATGCCATACGCTCTATGTCATACGCTCTGTGTCATATGCCCTCTAAGTCAGACGCTCTATGTCATACGCTCTATACTGATGTCATACGCTCTGTCATACGCTCTATGTCATATGCTCTATGTCAACTGCTCTATACTCCGGCGATGTCATCTGCTCTATGCTCTATACGTCAATTGCTTTGTTGCGCGACCTACCT
Organism: Eunapius fragilis; assembly: GCA_963681505.1. Classification (NCBI taxonomy): domain Eukaryota; kingdom Metazoa; phylum Porifera; class Demospongiae; order Spongillida; family Spongillidae; genus Eunapius; species Eunapius fragilis. The sequence continues at coordinate 2,116,739 of OY811981.1, read as the reverse complement.
ACTACATTCACCTGGAATCTGCAGAAACAGTTAGCTTTCGTAGCAAATCTTTTAAATCAATCTGTGCCACTTGTGATCTAGTGAAATTCACTGCTTACACGCCCCTAGATCACAAGCCACACAGCGTCTATACAGTTCATGACTGTTTGCGGCTGGACATTTACACAACCAAAAGATTGAGCCGAATACGGATTCGCAAAAATAGCTCCATAACACCTCCGATGGGCAGAACCACGTTTCCGGTACTCCTGCGTGTATATGAATAAACTAAACACCTCCCAGACCAGGCGATGCCGTATTTACCATCCGTAACACCTCCGATCTGCGTAAATTTTTGGTTGTGTAGTTTGATAATTAGAGCGTTACGGTATATGGTGTACACAACCAAAAATTTTTGCCCTTTACGGGTACCGTAATTTTCCTGTTACGGTATGTTATCGTGGTTGTTATAGGCAGACCATACATACTGTAACGATGGCGAATTATTGCCTATACGGTTGCGTCGGGTGCCAGTATTGTAAGTGCATCGTAACTATCAGGTTTTCTCCGTGCCGTAAACAGATCGTACCGAGGGCGTATAAAGGCTGATATCGGGTTGTATTATATTGCCGCGTGGGCTGCGCTGGTTTGTAATCGCTTAATATTTATATTTCTTAACTTGACTTGTCGGATTTTATTGTGCACAAAAAAGGTACAGAAAAGCATACTACCTATAGTTATGTTCGAAAACAAGCTTGCACATGTTTCTTCTTTCTTTCTTGTTGTGAGTTGTACATTTCTTTCCACAATGGTTCTTCATGGACGAAGAGACTGCTGCAAGTTAGTTTGTTGGTGCTATCCACAGAGAGAATGGTTCGTAGCAATGAGAATAAAGGACAGTCAAACCCGTTCAAAAGTGGTGTTCCCATCAGCCGGAGCCATTGCTTTGAACCCTCGCACTATAAGCACAAATTTGCACCACTAGATATGTTATCAGGAGTGTAGTGTGAAGTTGACCCTAGTGGTAGATAAAATACATGGAGTAATCTTCATGAACATGATTGTTGTACAGTTGTACCTTGTTCACAGTATGTAGCTATAATCACCTGAGTGGGCGAAGCATTGTTGTTAAGAAACCACCGCTCTGTAAGAACTGCACAACTGTCTGATAATGTACACAGGCAGAGTTTTTGATTCATTATGAGCTGGCTGTGGGTCAATTATGGATGACAAGAGTCAAAGAAACATGTACCATTTTGGAAACCTGTGAAGGGTTATGAGTGTGCCCCATGCATGACTTCAAGTTCAACAAACTTTTTTTCCACAGCCCGAGTGACAAACACTCTTTGCATTATTAAAAACCATCATGGGACAGTGTTGAAGAATTGTTCAACTGCCATAAAGCTCACTTAGCCTGCTGCCATATTGACCAAAAAGAAAAAAATTCAACACGACCTAACTTACACATGTATATATAGTACTGCATAACAGATAAGATGAGATAACTTGCTGCTTCTAAGGTAGTGAGAAGCTGTAGAGGAAATTGACAAGATGTCGTATTTGCAGGAGACAGAACCTGGAAAAAGACAGTGTTTAGTTACTGCAATACAGCTTTTTAAAAAACATACTCTTTTTGGGCGAAAAAAATCTGGGCTTGAAATTGATTGAACCTGATGGAGCTTGGTACTTCAACCCTTGCACTACGAAACATTTACACATATACATATATCCATAGCACTGAACAAGGACTGAAGAAAAAGAAGAGCGAACATTACTTGGAAATGGGATATAGCAGTGTGCTGAATGACAGCAAGCCTCCAACCATACTTAATTGTCTATAACCACACACCATTATGATAGTATAATGATATGCTGTCAATTAGCTCACCTGTTTCAAGTTCCAACAGGGCCTCACATTGTGGCTTCTTGTTTCGGAGGACTCCGCTTTTTTGGAACGCATCAGTTTCGTATACAATACATCATCCTATGCAACAAGGAAACAGCATTCACCAACGAGCAAAGAACTAACTTACTTATACCTCTCGCTGCGAATCAATATTAGTGTTGGATGGATCATCAGTCGCGAACGTCTCAACGTTAGAATATGTCTTACAAGCCTCCAACTTTGCGTTTGCAGACCGCACGGTGAACGTGGTTCATGCGACACTGTCACAACGTGCTATTGATCACAGTAGGCACTCTTCCAGCCAATTCTGAAGCTATTGGGGAAATTTCCATTCGTCCCTATCCTGAGTTATGCGTGGTCAAGAAAAAGAAGGGAGAGGATAATTCGTAACCATTTAATCTCACTCGTAAACGCTACGTAAATATGTACGTTCTTTCACAGATCTAGTTACCTTTTGAAGTACAACGGTTCCGCCATAACTATTATTATGTTAATAAAAACCTGCACGTGACGTGGCTTTGTTGCACCCGTAAAATGGCGCCGATATTTGGCTTTGTTTTACGTACCGCCTCCGGCCTGTCCACTGCGCTAGTCTACGGGACGTACGATATAGCCACCCTTTTTTGGTCTATGATCTGACTTAAAGAAAAAGAGCACAATATTGTTGTATTAGGCATTTTAAACTTAATTCCATATACTAAGTACTAGTACAAAATCGGGACATACTAGTAGCAAGATCTCAAAATAAGCATGCAATTCCAATCATAAATAACCTATCAACGTGTTAGTGTTTATCTACTTTCCGTACACTACATGTCGTTACGGTAAGGGTATCAGCCTACTTCGGGCACGTAAAACACACCGTTCCAAAAAGTAAGTTACACCCGGCACTAACCATGTTATATCATACCGGGTTTCATATGTAATCATTTATCGGTACTCGTACGGGTTATAAAATTGACCCGTTACGACATGTTTCGTTGTTACATACCGATAATTCACCGAAAATTTTTGGTTGTGTAGAAAAATCATGGCGGTTAGCCTCATTATCGACACCAAATGTTTAACGATCTGCCTTTCAAGATGCTTACATTATAAACATATGCAGTAGTACTAGCAATCATCTGGTTTCAAGACACACACCTGAAACGATAAATTACACTTTCAATTAATACATGCGCCACGCTTTCATAGCCGGCATGCATATGAGGTACGGCAAGATCGAATAGATATTAAAGATGCGCGAATTTCATATACCTGCCAATTTTCCCACATGTAAGTTTGACATACAGGCAATGTGAAAGCTTCAAGTAGTGGATTTATGTCGTCCACTAGTCTAAGTGCGGCCGGCTGTTTTCGGCCTGAACGGGCTGCCTGTTTTCTATGAATAATTATGACACGTACAGTGGAGTACCATTGCCATGCAACACGTTCAGCTGCATTGCACAGTGTGAAAAACGCATTTTTTATAAGAGAGCAAGCAAAAAGGACACCATCTACCAGTTTGAATCATTTATTTAGGCCGCTCATGGTACTCATGCAGGGGAGGATGCAGCCATGTATCCCCAAAGCCCAGCTAATAGTGTAGCTCCTGCAAGCAATGACTTCAAATGCTAGTATCAAATGGTTGTCTTACTTCATTAATAGTTTTTTTTAAAACGAGTAAGATGTTAATGTATGTGAACCAATAAATATGATGCTATGCTATACATATACGCGGGTTTTGTAACACTTTATGTCCACGACTGAAGCATGCAAGTGGGAAGGAGTGGTTCACCAGCTAATTAGGGTAATTAGGGTGTGCTATTAAGCCTATTAAGCCTTAAAAGTACATTAGCACTATTTCACACACCCCACCTAAAGATGCTCTTGTTAATGTGCATGATGCACTCACATGCATTGTGCAGGTAACAAACTTTCATGGTCAATTCTACAGTATTTCTTTGCTTATGTTTATAGAAAGGTAGGCAGCCTCTGGAGCTGCATCAAGCCTATGTGTTTGCAGTTGTATAATACATCCCTATTGTTATGACACAGGTCTATTACCCTAGATACCTAGCTTGGTATTAAACATTGCAGCAGAGTGGATGCTCCAGGAACATCAAGGCTTGAATTCGAAAATCACCTCAGTACAGATGTTCTGATATGTATATGGAATCTGAGACCCTAGGTGTTTTGCAATATCCGACAATGGCACAAGCCTAGCCAAAAAAAAAAAAAAGCTTCACTCTTCCTTACATGCAGGGAATATCCACAAGCCTTAGTAACCACATCAGTCAACATGACAACACTCTCCAAGAGTGAACCTTGTGCATAACTTATAGGGAAGTACTACCTGAGAATTAAAGTAATGATTAAAATAGGAAGCATTCATATTGGTGAAGTCAGGAATTATAGTGAGTGCAGAACAAGAATCACAACTGGCCTAGCAATCACTTGGCATTAGCTGTACCACACCCTAAAAAAATCAACCATAAATAGCATTTCTCTCTTATACTTATACTTACATGCATATAAATGGCATGTAAGGCTTCTACAAAGTGGATTGACTAGAGATGGTCAGAGGCAAGAAACCGCAAAGGGGATTGAGATTGCTCTCCATTTTTACTGCCATTGTTCTGGGGAAAAGGAGATACAAGAAGACACCCTTGTGTATCATATATATGTTCCAAATTGATGGAAAGCTGCTGGGTGCATGAATAGCTTAAATAAGTTGATCTTTATAAATCAACTCGCTATATATATAGTTTTCAGGCTCACCCTGCATGACAACTAAATCCCCAGTGATGAAGTATATGGATCAAGCTAGTACCTCTGCAAAAGTGGAGAGACACAATAATGTGTACTATAAATTGCAGGTGTAAAGGTTTTTACTTGATCTGTAATCAGGCACTGTATCAGGCACTATATGTATACTCAGAAGCATTGGAATATCTAAGCACCATGTATTTCCATCACTAAGGTGGTCAAAGACCTGCCAGATTTCACACCAGACACCTTGAAACATCAATAAAGTTTATGTACTCATTGGAAACGTTTGCTATTGAATAATGCATCAACATCATTGAATCATACTGCCTTAACAACATCAGCTGAACATTGAATGCCAGTATGACTTTATAACCTTTAGCTCTTAACGCCATTGATGATTGACCTAGTTAATATCATATTCATCCCATGCACTAGGCTTGTAGAAAGGTGGCAGGATTCAGTCAGTTTCCTTCCGGCTTGTAGAACAAGGAGTCAAATCCATGCATGTATATGCATATACCATACATCATTGCACAGAACTTGATAACTTATATATGCAGTTGCAGAACTACTATGTAGCTAGCAGGCCAGTGTGTGATGAAGGAGCACCTTATCAACATCATGTTACAAGATGTGGCAGCAATACCACAGTCAACGAAGATTGAACTTTCAGGTACCTATCGTTATGCTTGACACGGTATTAAAAACTCTTTTAAAATCATGCAGCGATATTTGACTATCTGTATCGCCATCATTTCAGCCGGCCACACCTAGTCTATACGTCATCTAGGTGGTCTTAACCCTCCACTACCTATTCACGTTTAGCTTTTTCCTAGGAAATTGGCAGTGGTCCACTGTTCCGTTCTTTGTGGAGGATATCTGATTGAGGTACTCGGCTTGCGAGCGCTATGGCTAGCGGGCGCTACAGAGTTGTGGCACAAAATTTATATGATGGATAGATAAATGGTATGTCTATACTAAAATGGCTGTTACATGTCGGTGCAACACGTACAGTCCTTAGCTCGAAAATACAAAGTGCTTGGTTAGGTCATGATGCATGATGTCATCATTTCAATATTTCAGGGCGTATCGGAACCTACGCGAGTAGGTTCCATATAGGAATCCTGCAGTATCATGAATGTCATTAAAAAAACGTCACTCGCATCTAGCGGGATAGCCAAGAGTCGGGTCACTTCGCTTTTAGTGGCAATCGAGCGATATCAAAAAGGAGAACAGTTTTGCGTTATATCTGTGTCATAAGACGGTGTACTTTAGAGAACAAAAATACTCGTCCCCATCGTCCGTACCCAGTCCCACCTAAAATTTCTCCTCCGTCGTCGTCTTCTTCTTCTTCTTCCTTCCGGAGAGTATAACTCACGACAGGAACGTTTGTAAAGCACGCCAAGTGTACCAATCGCTTCAGGATGCGTCCGCATGTTATCTTCAGGTATCTGTTCGACGCCTAACCGATCGGGCAATTGGCTGAAGCTAGTAGTACCTTATTTGGTGTTGATCTACAAATAGCACATTACATCAGCTATCACAATGTTCATGCATGACGCACCAGTATAATATAACCAGCGTTATCAAATTCGATGGTTTTACCATATAATCTCATGAGGACAATTCTGAGCATCTAAAAGTGGAAAGATCCAGATGCTGCCAGATCTGCCAAACGTGCGTATGTCAAGCGCGGTACCGAAAGGAAGAACAAAACGACCACCCAAAGGTACGTTTATACGGCATCGATAAATGTTGGATCGATAAATTATAAGCATGCATATGGTATATCGCTAAAATGGAAGGAATAGTTTAGTTACAGCGGTAGAGATACTGCGTCTCTCCGTTTTACAGTAATATGCGCTGTTTGAAATGTGTGTATAATAAACGCCAAAGTTGCTTGCGTCAGTTTGGTCATGTATTGTGGTGCATGGTTTATCTGATTATAGCGTGAGATCAGTTTACTTAGAGTGCATTTATTCTTTGTACTATATGGCTTCGCTTTTAACCTTTATCAATCCTTTGCTCCTCAATGGAGATAGTCTGGGGACTAGTGTAATAATTGGTACACACCTCAACAGAATTGCAGATTCTAATATAAACCTGTCATGCTCGCGCAAGTTGACGTTTATGCTACCTTATTCTATGCGTTTCAAGAACTAAATACAATACCAAATGCACCAGAAAAATTTAGGAAACAAGTAATAAAAACATTCTCTACACGAGAAGGTTGGTGGTATATAGGAATCAAAGGTGAGATGGTGGTGTAAAAAGCAAGGGAACAAGGCTTCTGATTGAAAACGAAAAATGAAATAGACCTATATTAGCACGCACATTAAAATATGACAACATGCTGCGAATATAGGTCTATTTCATTTTTCGTTTTCAATCAGAAGCCTTGTTCCCTTGCTTTTTACACCACCATCTCACCTTTGATTCCTATATACCACCAACCTTCTCGGGTAGAGAATGTTTTTATTACTTGTGTCTTATTGTCCAACATTGAATGGGCCGCAAACAGCCGTGAGTTCCAGGTGAATGGTTCCTGAAAAGCTAATTATAAACGAGCCGCTACTGGAGCTATTTTTGATGAGCCTTTAATGGCATTATTTTGGACTTGTAGAGTTACAAGTGATAAAAACATTCTCTATGCGAGAAGGTTGGTGGTATATAGGAATCAAAGGCGGTGGTGGTGTAAAAAGCAAGGGAACAAGGATTGTGATTGAAAAGGAAAAAAGAGATAGACCTATATTAGCAGCATGTCGTCATGTTTAACTGTGTGTGCTAATATAGGTCTATTTCATTTTTCCTTTTCAATCACAATCCTTGTTCCCTTGCTTTTTACACCACCACCGCCTTTGATTCCTATATACCACCAACCTTCTCGCATAGAGAATGTTTTTATCACTTGTTTCCTACATTTTTTGGTAGATTTAGTATTGTATTTAGTTCTTGAAAAGTAACCATGTAGCAAGAATGTCAAATGACAGTTTTATTTTAGAATCTCGTGGCCATGCAATTTTTGAGGTGTGGGTGTACCATTAAAACACACAGTATTACTATTTAAACAATAAGTACAAGTATTTCATTTATAACCCAGGAGCATGTCATCTTGTATAGGATATACTGCTGTATATTCTGGACCAGGATATACTTCTGTATATCCAGGATATATAGCAGGTAGAGCAGGTGGAGCTAATCCTGCAGCTGGAAATGGAACCACTCCTGGACCTGGACCTGAAACAGGTGATTTAAACAACCATTAGTTAAAACAAATCCTCCACTGGCAAGTGAAGCCATATAATACATCAGACAAAGATTACATGTACCCACTGATCTCACGCTATTATCAGATAAACCACAATACGTTGTCATCAGCAACTTTGATACTATTAGATATAAATTATGCACCACAATACACATTAACATTATTACGAAATTGTTGTCAGCGAACAGCGTGCACATATTTCAAACAACAGCACGGAGAGAGATGCAATATCTTCCGCTGTAACTGTTGCATAAAATATTTTAGCGATACACTATACATGCTATAATTTATGTCCAGATCCAACATTCATGGTGTAACGCACCTTCGGGGTGGTCGCTTTGATGGTCCTTTCAGTAGCGCGCTTGACACCTTGTCGTGTCTTGTATTGCACTCGTTTGGCATATCTGTAGGTGTACGAGTGGCTAGTTGTTGCCGGGTTTTTTTTCTGTAAGGGCGGTGGTGTGGGGGAGACACATTCTAATTGGAGCCTCTTGCTTCACATTATCTGCTGTAGACTGTATACCGTAGTATCTGATCGCGTATGTAGTTCCACCGACAGAATTCGAAAGTTATGCTATATAAGAAGCTATAGTATAGAAATCAATTCGGTCAAAACAATTATATGCGATAGTGTCGGGTACTTACGTGTATGGTAGTTTTGGCTTTCATTTCAAGCTGCGTAACGAATGATAAGAGTTGAGAGTAACGCACAGGCGTCATGCAGAAAATGATACCTTGAATATTCGTCAGGAGCCTTCCTATAACGTTATCGCTGCTCCATTCCGTTTCTCAACCATTTGGCATTATGGTTGGACATTTATACATGGAGCCGTAGGGACCCGAAAAGGCTCTTGGATTCAGTGCGTATACCTCTTCCACAGCGTGCGGGAATATTAAGAATTTGAATCACGCCCACGACACGTGGCTATTATTGCATTTAAAAATAGCTAGCTGATGTAATTGGGTATTTTTAACCGAATACCAAATGAGGTACTATTCGCTTTAGTTAATTGCCCGAACAGTTAGGCGTCTAACAGACCCCCGAAGATAACCTGCGGACGCATCCTGAAGCGATTGGTACACTTGGCGTGCTTTACAAACGTTCCTGTCGTGAGTTATACTCTCCGGAAGGAAGAAGAAGAAGAAGAAGCCGACGGAGGAGAAATTTTAGGTGGGACTGGGTACGGACGATGGGGACGAGTATTTTTGTTCTCTAAAAGTACACCGTCTTGTGACACAAATACAACGCAGAACTGTTGTCCTTTTTTATATCGCTCGAATGCCACTAAGAGCAAAGTGACCCGATTCTTAAATGTCCCGCTAGACGTGAGTGACGTTTTTTTAATGACATTCATGATACTGTTGGATTCCTATATGGAACCTACTCGCGTAGGTTCCAATATTGGCCTGCCATAGCATAAGCAGTAGTGGATTGTAATCGTTCACTCTGCATTCCTGTTCAGCTCGAGGAAGAAAATATATTTTCTTCCTTGTCTTGAGGCATTCCTCCACTGGGTTTAGCACAGCATACTCAGTACAGTCACGTGGAAAACCAAATCTGCATTTGGTAATAAACCCATTTTTAAGCTTCTGTCTGCGCTTGCAATAGTTAGTGCATTTATGCATCTGATATTTAGTAACCAATGCATGGAGTTCAGGGTTGAGAGAAGCGTCAGGGATTCTGCACGTAATGCGTTCTTGAATCCATGCAAGTACTTCTTTTGGATCACTCTTACCAATCATTGGTGCCCCCTCAATCCACAGAAGCACATGGTAGTGAGGGGCCCCTCGCATCTGGTATTCTTTTTTCCAAAAGAAATGTTCCACTACCCCAAGCACAGATCCTTTTAGTATAACAGTGTTAAACAAATCATGAAAATTTGAAGAAAATTTTCTGGACACTGATACAGGATCTTCAACGCAAAGCTTAGATATGGGATAGCTAGGAGGATGATCATTGACCTTCCTTAGGTACCTATCTATGTGCTCTGAGTTGTACTCTGCACAGCTAAAAGTAATGAAGAGCGTAGGCGATCCATACTCTCTCAGCATGCATTTCAATTCACTGCTCCTATGGAACCAGTACTGCTTGGTTCCACGCACAGACTGAAATATGGTGGAAAGATTTGCCTCAATATTTTCATCAGATTTAGAAACTCCTGCAAGAAACTGGTTCACAGGCATTTTACCTTTAGCAGTACTTTTAAGAACATTGTAAATGCCTGCTGAAATCTGCCGCATTTCTTGCAACCACAGTAAAAAGAATACGTATTGTGGATCTTTTCGAAATCGAGAATCTTTGTGGAGCAGCCGTGATTTGGCATACTCTGATGCTGATATGTGTATGTCCCGAGGGTGGAATTCACCAAACTGCCCGGATGGAAAGAGTGTTGGAAAACACATTACATCTAGATATCTCTGTCTACTTTCAATAGGATCATCTTTAACATTTTGCATCTTGTACTGCTCAACGTCCATCATTACTGACCCTTGTTGGTCTAACGATCGAATAGTGTATGCCTGTAAAGCAGCTACATCATCAGCTGATGCCTTTTCCAACATTGTGCAGGAAGCCTTGTCAACTACCTCAACTACATTTCTAGCTGCCTCATCTAATGATGCATCATCTATGTTTTTATAAAGCCAATTTATTTCTTTTAGTTTTTTTATAGCTAGCTTCACTGCATTTACATCCACCAGGGTTTGCCATACTATTTTATTTTTTGTTGGAACACCATTAACGATTATGTACAGCTGTGGGTCAGGCAAAGCCACTAGCTCAGTTCCACCTATTTGAACTTCAGATAAAGTGTCCCACGTATTCTTCAGTGGCAGTGGCAGAAAGAACATGCAACCTCTACATGCTTGCAGTGCATTGTATGCTGGTACTTTACCAGAATATGTACCCAACCTCACTATTGTCTGAAATGCCTTTGCCCTCTGAATCAACTGTTTACTAAGAGCATCTAGTGACTTCAGTTCATCTGGTACAGGTTCTGTGAGAAGCCCATTAAGGACACACCTAGCTGGTATGGCATTCTTATTAAGAAAAGGTCCACAATAGCGGCACACATACACCTTTTCTGCATCACTGTTTAGCACTATGTGGTATTTCAAAGTCAACCAAGCATCTGTGTTGTATTTTTCTAGGCTAAAGTTAACACAAGACACCTGTTTACGCTGACACAAACGCTCACAGCAACAACAGGGAAACTCTGGATCATCTTTGAACTTTGATTGTAGCGTGGCCATGAGGTCAGCATGAGTAACTTTCAAGTGTCTCTCAATGCAGCCTAGACCAAATGATGAGTGGTCTTCACTAACTACAACATGCTCAGCTCCATCCTCACTGAATAAGTTGGACAAGCTCCCCTTCAAGCCCAGTAAAGCTATCAGGTCATCAATATCCCCTGCCTGAAGGGCTGAATCAATAGCCTTAATGGTCATATGGCATTTGCGGGCAGAGTACAGAACCCTAGTAAACATCCGCAGTACAGGATAGTGAGGTGCAGCTGCTCTAATTACCCTCAATGGACTGGAGCATTCTGGAAGATCACAATAAATGAGATGACCTAGATGCTCGGAGCTATCGTGGTGAACATGGCTACATCCTGAATCAAGGTCATTAAGCCCTGCTCGAAGATCTTCAACAGACATTTGGAACAGTGACTTTGTCCTCAACACTAATGCTAATTCGTCATGAGTGAGAAGGCGACACTCGTTTGTACATTTCCATTTCAGTGGTCGCATGGTATCCTTATTCCTGTCCCCTATCTCCTCTGCCACTGCACACCTACCATTGAGGTCTACTGGTATGGCACCAGGTCCTCTTGTGTTAGTGTAAGAAGTGTCAAAGAAATAGGGTTCAGAGCCAGCTGTATGATACCTATTCCCAACTAAAATATCATTTTCTTCTAATTTAATTGCATTAACTTCACGGATAGCTTTTAGCAATGACCCTGCATTTGCTCTTCGTGCACTCAATGCTTTAGCGAGTAATGCATCTGCACTAATCTTACTTACTGCCGCATGTGCAGATCTAGTAATTACCTTTTGAGCTAGCCATGGATGGGTCTTACAAAAGGCATCATTTGCTTCACTTAAAAGCTCACTATTCCTAAGAATAGATTTTTCTAGACCACCATTATACTCCGTTAGTACACGAGAGTTGGGTTCATACAGGGAGTAGCTACATGAGAGAAGGAGATGGTTGCAGTCATTAATTTTCACCTAAAGTTGTTTAAACAACCCTCAGTTAAAAGGTAGCATTGGCAGTGGCAAAGCCATATAATACAAAGATTACATGTTCTCACGCTATTATCAGATAAACCATGCACCACAATACATTATCATCAGCAACTTAGCAGGGCCGGGTTCGTAACCATGGAAACCCGTAAATCAGCTATTTTACGGGTTTCCCTGGTTACGAATCCCCGGCCTGCTTGACACCATAATATTACGAAATTGTCTTTGACGAACAGCGTGCACACATTTCAAACAGCACTAAGAGTGGAGAGAGATGCAATATCTACCGCTGTAACTGTTAAATAAAATATTCCTTCCATTTTAGCGATACACTATGGCATGCTCATAATTTATGGATTCAACATTCATGCTGTAACGCACCTTTGGGTGGTAGCTTTGTCTGTCCTTTCAGTAGCGCGCTTGACACCGTGTCGTGTCTTGTATTGCACTCGTTTGGCATATCTGGCAGCATCGGGGTCTTTCCAGTAGCGACTCCTTTTAGATGCCCGAACGGTATCAGAATAGTCCTTGTACTTTGCTCTTTTAGAAGCACGGTTTTCATCAATGTCATTCTGATATCGCTGTCTTTTAGTAGACCTCGTGGATTCAACATCAGCATAGTAGCTGTCGCGAACAGAGGCCTTCTTTTTCTCAGGATTAGCCTTGTAGCTTTCGCGAACAGAGGCCTTCTTTTTCTCAGGATTAGCCTTGTAGCTTTCGCGAACAGAGGCCTTCTTTTTCTCAGGATTAGCCTTGTAGCTTTCGCGAACAGAGGCCTTCTTTTTCTCAGGATTAGCCTTGTAGCTTTCGAGAACAGAGGCCTTCTTTTTCTCAGGATTTGCCTTGTAGCTGTCGCGAACAGAGGCCTTCTTTTTCTCAGGATTTGCTAAATAGCGCGCACGGGCTTTAGCTTTACACTCTTGCGATGACTTTATTTCTAACACTTCGTCTTTGGTTTGGAGGTATTCCGCTCGTTGTTGCAATCTCTTCTTCTGTTTACGTGAAGGCATTTTTTAGCCCAAGTGTGTTAGATTGCATGGGAAAACCAACGAATTTAATAACGGCTGGTTATTTTATATTGGCTGCGTAATGTACCTAGTGATGTAATGCGCTATTTGTAGATCAACGCCAAATAAGGAACTACTCGCTTTATTTAATTGCCCGATCAGTTAGGCATCTAACAGACCCCCAAAGATAACCTGCGGACGCATCCTGAAGCGATTGGTACACTTGGCGTGCTTTACAAACGTTCCTGTCGTGAGTTATACTCTCCGGAAGGAAGAAGAAGAAGAAGAAGCCGACGGAGGAGAAATTTTAGGTGGGACTGGGTACGGACGATGGGGACGAGTATTTTTGTTCTCTAAAAGTACACCGTCTTGTGACGCAGATACAACGCAGAACTGTTGTCCTTTTTGATATCGCTCCATTGCCACTAAGAGCGAAGTGACCCGATTCTTAAATGTCCCGCTAGACGTGAGTGACGTTTTTATAATGACATTCATGATACTGTTGGATTCCTATATGGAACCTACTCGCGTAGGTTCCGATTGTATTAGTGATGCGAGATAATGTTATAAGTAGGTTTAGTAATTCGTGTATTATTAGTCGTTGCAGTTGTATCTGATTATCATGTATTAATATAAATACTCATTAAGTAATAATAAAAGCGCGTCAGCAGTGCCCGTCGCTGCTATCAAGTTCCATCTACCGCTCTTGGACAACGCTATTACTTCTACGATTGGTACGTGTAGGCTGGCCACCTCATAGTACTTACAAGGCCGTAGTAAGGGGGGGGGGCTTAGGGGGGCTTAAGCCCCCCCAAAATTTTCGTCCAGCATAGTATTTATAAAAGGATACACGTTGATGTTATAGTACGCACGGTACCACAAATTGAACACTTTCCAGTATTGCAAGCCGCCCGTAAATTTAGAGCGAGAAAGTGAGGTCAACCGTCGATCAATCCGCGATGCATCGTTTTATCAAGATCATGAGCCCCCCAAATTTTTGTGATTGACTACGGCCATGATTAACTTGCCATCTTTGGCTGAAGCCGCGATGTACGCGCGGGGTGTGCTCTCATTGGAGGACGTCCTTCCAGATGGCTGTAGATTGAGATCGGGTGACAGGGCTGAGGAGTTGACCTCGGGTGGCCACGAAAAGAGAGGAACCTCTTAATAGGGCAACGCAAGAGGAACAGTACCCCAAGGCTGTCTCTAAAGACCACGTGGATCTTTTGTCAAAAAACCACCGACGTCGGACGGGACTAGACCTGACACATTGTCAGGGCATCTGGTGAAGGACGGCTTCTTTTTGAGTGTGTGCGTATCTTATGTGTAATATAAATGATAATTTACATATACATTTATGTACCATTCTTATCATGTACGTGTATCTTGTATTATTAGAAATTTTTAGCCTGTACAGCCGCCTAGGGTTGACATTAGTAAGGGCGAACTGTAGAGCTATCCTATCTAGGTAAAATGACTGTTAAAGGACTTATTTTAGTGTATATAATAATAAATGTGCATTTATTCCTTTTTATAATCCTCTTTCTTATTAATCCCAAGATTATTATTATTAGAAAAAAGAAAAAAAAATTTTTTTTATTAATACGCTAAACATAACATGAAGAATTAAATGTTCTCTATGAAGCAACCTCCAGTAGCCAACATCAGGGATCACATCAATAATTTTGGTGTATAATTCAAACATATATAATTGTTGAATACAAGAATACATAGATATTTAAAAACACTTTTGTAAGGTAATGCACAAACACTGACAATGTCCAAAAACAAACACACCATAAACACCCTAAAACCCCACCCACACACCAATTCACACTGTGAAGGCTTCCTTCAGCCCATGTCCTCTGCATGCTGAAACCTTGACCAGGAGAGCAAAGGCTCTAGCATTGCATCGAACTAAGGTGAGGCTAAGCCTCTGGTAGATGTTTGTGATGGCCTTTGACTTGCTGCACTGCAGCTGCAGGGCCAGCCGGGCTGCCAGGCGAGAGACTGAGCACTGCGCTTCTTCTCCCCAACAACCGTAGGTCTCTACTGCCAAGGGGACACTGACCCAATCTAGCTCTCTGCACTTCTGATCGTTGGTCGTATGTTTGTGAGCATTGGCATTACCAGCTGCAGACCCACCTGTAGCTTATACATTATTATTATGGTAAACGTAGTGCTCATACAATTATAAAGGGACATAGACAACTTTTCAAAACTGGGCATGGGGAGGGCTAATTTTAACGGCTTAACCACCTAATTAAGTCATGTTGTCAAACATCTCACAACGCATATTTAACAATCTTTTTATATTGATTGGTGGGGATGAGATGTTGGTAAGGAGAGGCTATAGTTGTGTAAAGCAAGGAAACAAGGTCTGCTGCTTGATAAGGAAAAAAAAATTATATTAGCACATTTTCATAGTTTGTAATTATGTGTGCTCATTAATATAGATCAAATTTCATTTTCCTTTTCAGGCAGTAAGTGTATCATTTGCATATGCCAGGAAGGAGCATCAAAGGTAACGCATACAATTAAAATGTATGCATAATTAAAAATGAAAATAATTACTGGATTGAAAATATGTGCGTTATAGGTCCTTTTTCACTTGCCATAATTTTATTGAAACTCTAAAAAAAAGGTCAAAACCTTCTGTGTTAAGCGATATGGTATATAACTGGTTGTAGGAAGTAAATTATTATTGTCTGTGCCAAGTCTTAATTACCTTTTATTTTGAACTGTAAATGTTATCTTTTAACAAATTTAATCATACTCCATGTTGTTACAATGTTTTTAGCACAGTGTGGATATTTTTAAAGTTGTTTCGTTGAGCTGTTCTAATATAACTTAGTGTCCTTGTAATCTTGAAATTAACATCCTCCTTTTCAAGATCCAAACATAGCATAACTAATTTTAATAAAACATCATTATAATTACGATAGATACAAAATTACTCATACCGCTGTCTTCCAATAGACGAAATATGTGTGTACTTTTTCTCCATCTTGAATAACTTGATTGAAATTTTCAATACACCCTTATAATTAAATATAATCTTTTGGAGTTTTTATAATCCGCAGACGATGTTCTTATAATTTTTGGGAGTTAATTAAGTGTACAAAGTTTAAAAATAAAATTGAGACGTATGCATCAATTTGAGTATGAACCCCATGAAATTTCAAAATGGCCGACGAAGACAATTTCATGCACGAATCTCTTCAAAGCTCTAAGATGTCATTGAAACATAATAAATACAATTACCACGAGTGGTATACCCATGTATGCAGGATCAAAATCTAGTTGTAAAGCGGAGGTGGTAGATTATTGGGACTGGCACCAGCTGTAGGCTGTGGGAAAGGAGTCGTCTCCGGGTAAGGAACCGTCTGTGGGTAAGGGGCCGTCTGCGGGTAAGGGGCCGTCTGCGGGTAAGGGGCCGTCTGCGGATCCGGAGACTTCTGCGGGTACGGAGCAGTCTGCGGGTCCGGAGCCGTCTGCGGGTACGGAGCAGTTTGTGGGTACGGACCCGTCTGCGGGTATGGACCCGTCTGCGGGTACGGACCCGTCTGCTGGTACGGACCCGTCTGCGGGTACGGACCCGTCTGCGGGTACGGAACTGGTTGAACTGTCACAGCCATGTTAAACAGACCAGCTGCCGGTTGAGTAAATGCGACTGGCTGAACACCCGGAGGGGCTGTTGTGTAGACAGCTCCTGGTGTTACTGTGTTGTCTGTTACAGTGTTGGTACCGGTATCGAAGCAGCAGCAACCTAATTATGTGCGAGGGAGGGGCGAGAGAAAGAGATTATACGCAAAGTGGGCGGAAACGTTCCGCTTACAGGGAAAGACATCTGCTTGGTAATAATATCCGTTCGGGTTGACGGTTACAGGGCCGGCATGTGCATGATGGTGGGGATGATGGTGCGGAAAACCGATGCCGATATGCGGCCCACCGTGATGGTGCGCGCCTCCAATATGTCCGTGAGGGTGCGCGCCTCCAATATGTCCCCCGTGGTGAGCGGCATGATGTCCTCCGTGGTGTCCTCCGTGGTGTCCTCCGTGGTGTCCTCTGTGACCGTGAGGCATCGCTGATGAAGCGACGCTGAATCAGTACATCCGGTCGGTTGCCATGGTTTCAAACGGGATACCATAAGTATAGGTATGTCATACACATGTACAGGAATCTGTTACAGCTCAAGCCATAAATACTGAATGCTCTATATCCGCCTTGTTGCCAGTCAGTTGCATCGCCGCTCCGTCTTTATAGCGTACTTCCTTTTGGATGAAATGATATTTAAATACTAAGTGGTGGCTGCAGGTAAAAAGGCAACAGGCCCCCGCCAATTGAATCAGTAGGCTCCACCTCTTCTCTTCCCTCCTGTATAGTTTATATACGTTATACATGTAATAATAATATTTTGAACGGGAGATGCAGCCAAATTATTCGGTTACATAAATTTCTTCACGTGTGATCTCGGATATTAGTGTAAAAGCTGTGCACCAATATGACGATCGTGTATTATAGCTAAGCTACAAAAAATTCCAGGATGCTATTCCCACGTTAGACATTCAATCCAGGATGTTTTTATTTTTATTTATTTTTAAAGCGGTCTGGACGTTTCCTGTGAAAATCCTCATCTCTAGCATAAAGGTTCATTTGGTAGCTTTTTTTTTTTTTCATTGTAATCGGTTTCTATAGGATTTGAGGCATCACAACAACTTTCGGCATCTTTTTTCTGTGTTCCACACTGTCATATGCGGTAGCAAAAGCAATTTGAAGTTGTTTCGTAATTTGTTTTCAATTTATTTCGTTTTCTAAGAGACACCGATGTCCTCTACAACTTCTTTCTTATGCACTGGAAATTAGTCAGACTAAGTCTGTCCATCATGGAGTTACAGTGGCCTGAAATTTTAATTACGCGTACATTTTAATTGCACGTGTCAACTTTGAAGTTACTTCCTGGAAATTTTTTATAATATGCGCTAAGTCACTTTTCGCTCCCGCAACCCCAAATGATATTTCCGCTTATTATAATTTGACGTCACGTTGCAGATGCTGTAAGTCCCCTACTTGTATATGGTTGATTACGGAGTGGTCACATGACACGTGAATAAGGTCTGTATACTGAAAATAATATTTTGTTTCATCAAGTGATTAATTCATACTAAAATTAAAACACTTCAGGATGGTACATGCAGAGGTAATACATACGGTCGTAGCATCCAATCCGGCCATGGGTAACCTAGTTACCAATAAACACTGTTCAGGTGGAGCAATGTAATATCTGGTAGTAAACCTGTAGGCTTCAACTCTTGTGGTTACCTTGCTATCTTGGACCTCTTGGAGGAATCCATACTGACAAACTTGGGATCAGAGCTGTTATACAAACTGGTGTACAGAGGGGGAGAATTAACAGATGACCTGGCTGGTCATTCCTTTCCTATAAAAACAGCCTGGCCTTCTTTTTAGCATTTCCCCCCCCCCCATCATTTCCATTACTTTCTAAAGCTTTGGAGTAGAAATTAGGGAGGTGGGGGGCATGGCAAACTTTGAGGGTACCCTGGGGTAGGTGTGAGAGGGCCGCTAAGGCAAGGGGGAGGATCTGGGGCTGAGAGCCGCCAAGGCAAGGGGGAGGGTCTGGGGCAATGCTCCAGAAACCTACACGTTTTGCTTTTTTTTTTTAAAAGTACACTAATAACATAATTCTGTATCCCATAGTAATCCAAAAGGGAAAGTATGCACACAGTGCAAGTGCATCATTCTTACTGGTGTAAAAGTGATGGGGCAGCCCATTTCCTGCATCTCTGTAAAGAATCTTGGTTAGGCCCAAGTTCACTGAAGACATAACTGGAAGTTAATGATAACACTGGCCTGTTACAAATCCCCACTAAATAATGGGTTCCCAATGTGCTCTGTTATTGACCCGCTGTGACCCCGTTGTCACTTGTAAATTCAGAGGTGATTATATTTGCATGTTTCAAAAAGCTTTGTGCTGATGGAATGTCACAATTGAGCTCATCTCCATGTGAAAGTAGAAGCTGGGATCTCCAGACCACACCCACACTTGCTCAGCAGACATATTAATTTATAACTGGCATCACTGCGATGGGCAAGCCAGTGCCTCTGACCTCACTGCTAAAACTTGCACATCCTGTTGGAAATCCTGGGAGTGACTGTAGGCACATCTACCCATGGAAGTGACTGTAGGCACATCTACCCATGGGAGTGACTGTAGGCACATCTACCCATGGAAGTGACTGTAGGCACATCTACCCATGGAAGTGACTGTAGGCACATCTACCCATGGAAGTGACTATAGGCACATCTACCCATGGAAGTGACTATAGGCACATCTACCCATGGAAGTGACTATAGGCACATCTACCCATGGAAGTGACTGTAGGCACATCTACCCATGGGAGTGACTATAGGCACATCTACCCATGGGAGTGACTGTAGGCACATCTACCCATGGGAGTGACTGTAGGCACATCTACCCATGGGAGTGACTGTAGGCACATCTACCCATGGAAGTGACTGTAGGCACATCTACCCATGGAAGTGACTATAGGCACATCTACCCATGGAAGTGACTATAGGCACATCTACCCATGGAAGTGACTGTAGGCACATCTACCCATGGGAGTGACTGTAGGCACATCTACCCATGGAAGTGACTGCAGGCACATCTACCCATGGAAGTGACTGTAGGCACATCTACCCATGGAAGTGACTGCAGGCACATCTACCCATGGAAGTGACTGTAGGCACATCTACCCATGGAAGTGACTGTAGGCACATCTACCCATGGGAGTGACTGTAGGCACATCTACCCATGGGAGTGACTGTAGGCACATCTACCCATGGAAGTGACTGCAAGCACATCTACCCATGGAAGTGACTGTAGGCACATCTACCCATGGAAGTGACTGTAGGCACATCTACCCTTGCTACACACATGAAGAAAACATGATTCTAAATGTGCAATGAACAGGGCTGGGGGCTGTATTTGTAGCCCAAGACCTATACGCGGATAAAAAAAAAGTAAAACGTTCTGAAACCATTCTAAGCATGAGGGTCACTGTGTTAGTCCTGATCAGGTGGAGATTTAACCTTCCATACGGTTCTGCAAACACAACTGTCTTTGGTCTTGAAGAGTATAGGTCTCTCCCATATATATTCCGGCACACAACACAAAACATCATACCACACAACACATGCACACACCCCACACCACACACACCCCACACCACACACACATGCACACACACATGCACACACACATGCACACACATGTGCACACACACATGCACACAAACATGTGCACATACCCACACCACACATACACGTGCACATACACACGTGCAAATACACACTTGCACACAACCCACACCACATTCACACACACACACACACACACACACACACACACACACACACACACACACACACACACACACAAATTGCTATCCCTCCTCTTCAAAAGTAAATGAATAAATAAAAAGCCCTTTTGATAAGCATTGTATCAAAATGTTTAGGGTTTTTTTTTTAAACCATCGTACTTTGCAATAACTGTAGCACTTACCGAAAGTAAACAAACTTCCACCATGGGATGCATGATAGCAACATATTATTATATAGAGACAGTTAAGGGTCTTTCGATTAGCAAATGTTATTTTGAAAGGTTAGTAAAAGCTGGCAAATTATTGTGAGCAACGATACGCATGCGAAACGATACAGCTTTATTACCGACAGTTTAAAGTATAGGAGTATCGAACGCGGGTGTTAGCGGGGAGGACGTGACGTGTACGAAGTTAGTATACTATGCGTGGCACGGTGTTCGCATGAATCGAAGGAATGAAGTCCGCATGCAAGATCTGAGCACTTGCAAACGCAGCAAAATCGAACTCAGAAGGCTATGAGCAACACGAATGACGCGATGGCGACCGCCTACAGGTAAGCCGCTGCCTGAACGCGTGGGGCGGGGGGGGGAGCGGTACGCCCACACCTGACTAGAACAACTTTGATCCACGTGCTGTGCGTTGTAACTTAATGGATACACTTGCTCATCTCAGTTTTTACAATGTGTATTGTCCTTTAATAATTCAACGCAACACGCCACACGTACATGCCATGAACGATGACTTGGCAACAGGCCTTTGAAGCGCTATGTGGCGACATGGGAATACGAAGCCGTTGAACGGGACGAAATCTGTCTAAGCAAGGCAAGCAAAATAGGACCCCCCCCCCCCCCCCCCCCACACACACACACACACATACACTGCCTCCTCGGGAAGCCGATAGTCCCCTCCCCTCTGGGAAGTTGCATGAAACTTGTGGTTATGCGAAACGACATGCTTTTTTTTTGCATACTGCGTGCACGGGAAGCTTAACGTGCAGAGACCAATACTTTTCGTCTTACTCTTTTTTTTTAGGGAGACATCGTTCTGGTAGCAGAGGAATTCGATGACGGCTGGATGAGGGGCCTCAAAGTACTTAGCCTTGAGGTATGCAGTATCATGTAACACCCACCTTTTCACTATGTTAAGAAGGTTCCTGATTACTTTGTTACAGATTGGTTTCTTTCCCGGTAACTATGTTATCGAGGACATATCTCCAGTGTACAAGCTACAGTAAGTGCTCTTTGCTCTAACTCCTCCCTCCCCTCCTCTCCTCCCTCCTCCCTCCCCTCCTCTCCTCCCTCCTCCCCTCCCCTCCTCTCCTCCCTCCTCCCCTCCCCTCCTCTCCTCCCTCCTCCCCTCCCCTCCTCTCCTCCCTTCTCCCCTCCCCTCCCACCCACCACCCCCCCCCCCCCCCCCCCATTGCCTTTTTTTCTGATAAACCGTGATGCTGTCTCCAGGGAAATAAAACTTTCTACCGAACACTACATCCATGGTGCGTGTGTTAGCTAAGGTGACACAAACTATCACCTAGCCCACTTGTTAAATGTCCCCTCCACACATCACTTCACTTAATACCTTTAGATCCCAAGTTTGCCAGTATTGATTCCTCTAAGAGGTCCAAGATAGCACTTGTAAGTTATCCTGTTCAGCCAGGTGTTGATGTGGTTTGGGCAGGTGTGTGTTTGCATATGTGTGTGTTTGCATGTGTGTGTGTGTGTGTTTATGTGTGTGTTTGTGTGTGTGTGTGTGTGTGTGTGTGTGTGTGTACATGTGTGTGTGTGTGTGTACATGTGTGTGTGTGTGTGTGTGTGTGTGTGTGTGTGTGTGTGTGTGTGTGTGTGTGTGTGATGAACATGTTACATGTCTACCTTTGCATGTTATGACCCATAGAAAGCTGCCATGCTACCCATTTGAGGGGGTTGTTTGGGGTTTGGGGTTTGAGGGTTTGGGGTTGGGGGTGGGGGGGGTGGGATACATATATTGTAATCCCCATTCTCATGTCCGTTGCATTGATGGACATGTGGCAACAAGCGTCAGAGGATTACTAGTCATGCCCTTAGGATTACTAGTAGAGGGTACAGAGGCTAACTAACAGCATTACTCAACACCAACATGATTTGGCAGTTATGTGTACCCCAGAAGCGGAGGATAGGGAGGGGACGCTGTTTTTTTTTGGGAGGGGGGTGGGGGGGTGGGGGGGGGGGGGGGGGTGGGGGGGGGGGGGGTGGCACATAAACTTGTTCGACATAGTTGGCTTTGGGGATACATCTACTTTACATCATATGTAGTCCATCTGCATAGGCTTGAAGCCAGCACAAGATAGCACACACATCCACATGCACACACATCCACATGCACACACACACACACACAGGACATGACTTGCACACACACACATGCACATGTGCACTTGCACACACATGCACACACACACACAGGACATGACATGCACACACATGCACACATGCACTTGCATACACATGCACACACATGCATTGCGCACGCATGTAACATAAACGTGCCTTCTAATTTAGCCCCTTGTGGCCTGCACACAACAGCTATTATAAGCGCACTAATAGCATGAACACACACACACACATGTACACACATCTTGTGTACACATGAGTATTCTATCCCTAATGGTCCACATGTGTGCAGTTTGCGCTGACATTACAACACATATTGTATTCCTCCGGTGGGGTATTGTGAATGCATGAAATGAATACCATTATAACATCTTTACACGTAACAGGTTTGAATCATGGGTGTAACAGACCATGACTAGGTGATGAGATTTTGAGTAATGATTGCTGTTATTTACACCTCACCCTCATCCTCACCCTCATCCTCACCACCTCGCTTCCTCCACCATTCACAGGAGCTCTACACTTCAGAGGATGTTTATTTCAACAAACTGACCAAGCTGGATGAGGTAATAGACTAAACAGAAAGGTCCATTTAGTTTGGCACGTCGTTTCAATGTGGGTTCTTTCTCACACATTCTCTCCTTTGTCTCTTGTCCAATTTATCTCATCAACACCTTTCCCTCCTTTTTTTGGCTTCTCTCCTGCCATTATCCATAACCCTCACCTCCCCCATCTCCCCTCACCACTGCCCTCATTATAACACTGTCCTTACGTCGTTTGCAGGTGTTTGTAACCCCCCTGGAGACGCAAGGTGTTATATCACAGGAAGATTATAATGCAGTGTTCACCTGTATTAAGGTATGCTTTCCACCTGCCCCGCCCCCACCACACGCCCATGTGCCTCTATGTACCTTCCCCATGCTGTTACACGATCTCTTTCACTCATCCTGTACCGTCACTCATCCTACCCCCTCTCCTCCTACCCTCTCTCCTCCTACCCCCTCTCTCCTCCTACCTCCTCTCTCCTCCTACCCCCTCTCCTCCTACCTCCTCTCTCCTCCTACCCCCTCCCTCCTCCTATTCCCTCTCTCCTCCTATCCCCCCTCTCCTCCTATCCCCCCTCTCCTCCTATCCCCTCTCTCATCCTATCCCCTCTCTCCTCCTACCTCCTCTCCTCACAGCCTCTGATTGGTCTGAGTGAAGCCCTTGTTCTGCAGCTTAAGTCACGGATGGAGGGGTGGGATGAACGTCAGTCATGTTTGGCCGACATCTTCCTTCACATGGTAACCTGAAAAGGGGGGGGGGGGGGGGGGGGGGGCCAAGACATGATGTAATCACTGCATTTGTTTTCAGGGTAACCATTTGAAGCTGTTTGTGAGCTATGCAGTGCAGCATACCATAGGCAGCCAGGTAAAAGCAGTCCTCTGGCCCTCCACCCCCCTCCCCTTCTCTTCCCCTCCTCCCCCTACCTCCTCCCCCTCCTCCCCCTCCCCTCCTCTCCCTCTCTCTCCCTCTCCCCCTCCCCCTCTCTTCACTGCTCTCTATTGTAATTCAGGTTATAAAAAAGATAATGAAACAAGACAAGTTCAAAGCTTGGCTCGAGAAGGCAGAGGTAGTGTGTGTTTTGGAGACGACAATGTAACACCTGTCTTTCCAACACCTGCTGTCTTTACTCTTCAGCTTGGATGTCAGCGTACTCTTAATTCATTCCTTCTGGAACCCATACAGGTACGAGCATTCTTCTGTTTTGAAGCCTCTCTTGATATTGAGATTTGCGCTCTTAATTAGCGAGTGCCCAGGTATGAACTGTTGCTGAAGGACTTGCTGAAGCACACAAGTGAGGTAAGGTTGAAAGAGGGGAGGTATGGGTTGTGAGAAGGGAGAGAGAGGGGAGGTGAGGTTGTGAGAGGGGTGAGGGGGAGGTGAGGTTGTGAGAGGGGAGGTAAGGTTGTGAGAGGGGAGAGCGGGGAGGTGAGGTTGTGAGGGGGAGAGCGGGGAGGTGAGATTGTGAGAGGGGAGGTGAGGTTGTGAGAGGGGAAGTAAGGTTGTGAGAGGGGAGGTATGAGTTGTGAGAGGGGAGAGAGCGGGGAGGTGAGGTTGTGAGAGGGTAGGTAAGGTTGTGACATTAAAGTAGGTTGTATGAGGTAGTGGACATACGTCTATGAGGTAGTGTATTGTTGCTTGATTTTCTGCTTGCAACTATTGTTGTCTAGGATCACTGTGACTACCAAGCTACCAAGGATGCTTTAGCAATGGTTCAGAAGGTATGTGGCACACTTTCGACAAAGTGTCTTCATGTGTACATTTGTGTATATGTGTGTACATGTGTGTGTGTGTGTGTGTATATGTGTGTACATGTGTGTGTGTGTGTATGTGTGTGTGTGTGTGTGTGTTGTGTATGTGTGTGCATGTATGTGTTACATGTAGATTGCTGTGGAATGCAATGAAGATATTAGACGGGTTGAGAATGATATCAAACTACTTGAGATCTCCAGATCATTTCCAAGTGACCATGTGGTTAGGGTGCTGTTTGATTCCAGGTAATGACCTTTTAATTCACCATACCTTCCTTATGTCTCCAGGCCATTATTCGAACCAAGCAACATGTTACAATAGGGAAAGGTAAATGAGGGGTTAGGAGGTGCTCACATGAGGGGTCAGGAGGTGCTCACATGAGGGGTCAGGAAGTGCTCACATGAGGGGTTAGGAGGTGCTCACATGAGGGGTTAGGAGGTGCTCACATGAGGGGTTAGGAGGTGCTCACATGAGGGGTTAGGAAGTGCTCACATGAGGGGTTAGGAGGTGCTCACATGAGGGGTTAGGAGGTGCTCACATGAGGGGTTAGGAGGTGCTCACATGAGGGGTTAGGAGGTGCTCACATGAGGGGTTAGGAGGTGCTCACATGAGGGGTTAGGAGGTGCTCACATGAGGGGTTAGGAGGTACACGTGAGGGGTTAGGAGGTGCTCACATGAGGAGTTAGGAGGTGCTCATATGAGGGGTTAGGAGGTGCTTATATGAGGGATTAGGAGGTGCTCACATGAGGGGTTAGGAGGTGCTCATATGAGGGGTTAGGAGGTGCTCATATGAGGGGTTAGGAGGTGCTCATATGAGGGGTTGGAAGGTGCTCACATGAGGGGTTAGGAGGTGCTCACATGAGGGGTTAGGAGGTGCTCACATGAGGGGTTGGAAGGTGCTCACATGAGGGGTTGGGAGGTGCTCACATGAGTGGGCACAGGTGGCACATAAATGCTCACATGAATGCTCACATGAGTGTCAAGTGTTTTTATTATATGTATATTTCCAGATCATCGTAGGAGAGCTTTGAGTAATGCAGCCAAAAAAAACAAGTGGGTAGTAATTGTTGTGGTTACAAATGTTGACACGTGCATCCTTCCCACTTCCTGTGCAGGACCAACGGATTCGTGCCTGACAGCAAGGAGTCGAGGAAAGACACATTTACAATGTCCTTCCAGTCATTCTTTGAATCAGAGCACAGAAGGTGAGGCCAAATGTTTTGTCGACGTGGCGTTACAGGGTTCTGGTGTGTTTATGTGTGTGTGTGTGTGTGTGTGTGTGTGTGTGTGTGTGTGTGTGTGTGTGTGTGTGTGTGTGTGTGTGTGTGTGTGTGTGTGTGTGTGTGTGTGTGTGTGTGTGTGTGTGTGTTGCATGTGTGTGTGTGTGTGTGTGTGTGTGTGTGTGTGTGTGGGGAGCATATATCGTGATGTGGTTTCCAAATGATATGAAAACACATTTGACTCCCACTAGAACATTCGTGAGGGAGGGCATGCTTTACAAGACAAGAGCAGACTTCACCGACCCAGTAGAAAGGTATGTTGCAACGCTTTGCTTCAGTATGAATGACTTCCCTCCCCTTTCCATCCCCTCTCTCTCCTCCTTCCCTCTCTCCCTCCTTCCTTCTCTCCTCCTTCCCCAGAACCCTCATTCTCTGCTCAGACGTTTTACTTGTCGCTGTCCCCATCAATCGTAACAAAAAGACATACAAGCTTAGGGAGCAGATCCAACTGGTGCAGACCTGGGCAACAGACACACTGGGAAAAGGGTCTGAAAGAGGTTAGCAGAGTTTTTTGTGATGGAGAAGGTGGACTAGGGGAGGGTGGTCTAAGGGATTGAAGGAGATGGTCCATTATAATCTGATTGGTTGCATTCAAAAGGAGTTATAAGCAGAGTATAAGATGTTTTTTAGTACTGAAACTTAAATTATTTTATTTAGTACTGAGTAATTTATGCAATGGTTGGCGTTTATCATTAGGCTTTTCACTTGGCACCCCGCTCAAGACGTACCATTTCTTGGCTCCATCGTCTGAGGAGAAGGTTGCCTGGTTCTCTGACCTATACTCTAACATCCTGGCCCAAAAGCAGCTTCTATCCAAAGTGAGGACACACCCACCTGTACATGCACATCGTTTGGATACTAATAGCATAGCACGTAGTTTACTAATAATGTTGTGTAGTTTACTAATAGCATAGCATGTAGTTTACTAATAATGTTGTGTAGTTTACTAAGCATGATGTGTCGTTTGTTAAGCATGAAGTCATTGAAGTGTAATTTGTAGAAAGTAAAAGTAAATAAACACACACACACACATGCACACATGAACACATGTGTATATGTACCAGTATATATTAGACAATTCACAACAAAATTGCATCTTGTTTATATATACATGTGTATATGGGAGGACCTAGCACATATATATATACATGTGTATATGGGAGGACCTAGCACATATATATACATGTGTATATGGGAGGACCTTGCACATATATATACATGTGTATATGGGAGGACCTAGCACATATATATATACATGTGTATATGGGAGGACCTAGCACATATATATACATGTGTATATGGGAGGACCTTGCACATATATATACATGTGTATATGGGAGGACCTTGCACATATATATACATGTGTATATGGGAGGACCTTGCACATATATATATACATGTGTATATGGGAGAACCTAGCACATATATATACATGTGTATATGGGAGGACCTTGCACATATATATACATGTGTATATGGGAGGACCTTGCACATATATATACATGTGTATATGGGAGGACCTTGCACATATTTTGATGCTCCATTCTGGAAAAATGCGCTAGGTCCCTTTTCACTGCCTCCACCACATATATAAAGTTCTCCATTTGAATTGTGTATCTTAAATATTAGCACCATCGGCTTCTTATTTTCAATGCAACATGCCACACCAGGTTCTCTGGTAAAATTTATTCTTGTCCCTCCCTACAGAACATAAACCTCTTGGGGGGTTCAAAACTTAAATATCTTTCTATAGGAGTGTGCAATTGCTTTAATAATGGGTAATAACCTGTCACCATTGATTTTGTCCTGTTCACATAACCTGTTACAAAGATAAAGCAGTGTGCTAAGAGTGTGCACATTTTCCCGCCCAATTCACACCAATAATTTAGGCTCCCGCCTCCCATACATTGAATGGGACGGGTTTGTCTAAATCTTTGACGTGAATTAACCGGGAAAAGCATAATTACTTTGCACGCGGTTGTATCTTCGTAACAAGTTAAATAAAAATCAACGAAGAGCTAAAATCATTAGCCGCAGGCCTCATTTACGTAAATATCATATTTGACAATTCTACAGAAAGATATATAAATGTTTTGAACCCCAAGAGGTAAACACCCCTTGTTATGAATTGTACGGTGAGGAACTACAAAAATAAATTTTTGGTAGCATATGCCCATAGAGTTTCTGATTGTGTTTTTCTAAGCTTACTGGCATGAGCGCATTATCCAGAAAGTTGCCTACCAGAGAAAACAGTGATTTCAACCTGTTCCTATGGCAATTATCTATTGTCGAAAGGTCATTTTAAAAATAACTTCATAGATAATTTTGTCATGCAGTGTCCCATATATGTGCAGCTGCTCATAGAGCACAATCATTGAGGACAATGTTTATGTTGTTCTGACAGCTGCTGACACACCTGAGCATCCCTGATGAGATCTATGAGTGTCAGCCAATGAAAGCCAAAGTTGATTACATTGGCTTTGTCACTGATGGTAGGCTCAGTGTGTATGTCACCTTTCCCCCCTCATTTTGATCCCCTCCCCCCCCACCCCCCTCTCAGAACTGAGCTTCAACCGCAATGATGAAATAATGATATTCGGCTTCAAAGACAACTCCGGAGTGTGGCGACCGGTGGGTGTGGCTTACAACGCGTGCGCGCAACAGAGATAAACACTTGTCCCTCTCCCCAGGGTTTGTACAAGGAGGAGCCATTTGACCCTACGCCACAGTGGTACTTTGGAACATTCAAAGACAATGCGGGGTGGTTTCCTGGTAGGTGTGGTTTATTTGTGAGCGTGGTCTTCTGTTGATTGATGTACCTTTGCACAGCCAACTGTGTTCACACTGAAGGCAAGCCACAGACAAACCATTCTCCAGAGGTATCCTCTCTTTCTTCCTATTCCCACACCACACAGCACATCTTTGTTCCTGGTTCACACTCAGATGGCACGCTTAATTCCATGTCCTTCAACATGGAATTAAACGATTCATTAACGTCACGGCCTCATGTTTCATTCAGTCTCCACATGTCATTATTTCAATGCAGACATATCCTGCTACCATCACCAACATCTTTCACCATCACCAATTTGTACCTCCCAACCTGTTATATATTTTTCTTATTTGCATAGCAACTTCAACCTCCCTCTATGAGAAGTGTTTTAATGCTAAAACAGAGAATGGTCCAGCTGGTGAGTCCTCCCTCAAGCTCCTCCCCCTCCAAGACAACATCTGTAATTCCCTTGCTCATCCTCCCCCCTCCCCCATTACACACACCCTTACCTACCCCTCCCCCAATACACATACCCTTGCCTACCCCTCACCCAATACACATACCCTTGCCCTACCCCTCACCCAATACACATACCCTTACCTACCCTTCCCCCAATACACATACCCTTGCCTACCCCTCCCCCAATACACATACCCTTACCTACCCCTCACCCAATACACACACCCTTACCTCCCTCCCCCAATACACCCAGACTGGTCGCCAGATAATGCCAGTTTCTAGTGAAGGGCGTATGGCCAAGGTCTGGTTGGGTGATGACACTTCTAAAACACTCCGCATTGCAGATGATTGGCCCATAGAAACTGTCATTGAGTGAGTGCCATTACTTGTGTTGATTTGGATGTGTGGGTGTGAAGGGGGGGGGAGGGGGGGGCACTTAATTGCCACCTCAAGGGTAACCCATGCACTGCTAGATGACACAATACATTGGCAATCAAGGGGTATTCCCTCTAAGGGTGACCTCATACATTGGCAAGTCCCTCAACTGCTATTGAAGCTTTGAGGTGGCACCCAGCTGTAGTTGCTTCTGCATTGTTGCTTCATTGCAGGCCTTAGGGTGTGTGTGTCGACTTACTGTATTGCACAAGGTCTTTTTAATCTTACACACTGTGTTGGTCACCTTTACATTTAGGCCCCAACTTTCTCCTAGATGTAGTTAACCCTGTTCCTCCCAGATGTAGTTAACCCTGTTTCATATGGCCAGTCTATATTCGGTTGCTGTTGGAAGGCTATTAAATCACTGGCCTCTTCACTTTTTCCTTATCAGATCATTTTTCAAGGTGATCCCGGAAGGCAGCTATGCATGGAGTCTGAGTGAGCAGTCGCTGGATGGGACAGGTACCTAAGTGTTGGCACTGGGCAGCGCGTTACCTCTAAGGTGGTTCTTTTGCCTTCTGTAGTGGACCGCCTCCTTGAGTTGGATGAGCTACCAAGCAGTGTTGTGGACTTCTGGGGCAAGAACAAAGTAAGAAATGGTGGCTGTACAAGAACACGCAGTGCAATTCAGTCTGTGGATAGTCCTTGCATGTCAGAGTATAATGGAGATAGCCTCTGTGTACATTTAATGGAGAGTCTGCGTGGTGTGTGTGTGTGTGCAGTTGTAGTGGAGATATGTTGGTGGAAACATGTCTGAATGTGTGTGATACTCAGAGGTTTCGTCCATACAGGACCAGATGAAGCTGGTCATCAGACAGACTGTGATGAACACAACTGAGTCTTCTGATGTGTGACCACCACCAGAAGTTACCGCAAACTTTTAAATTATTCCACACTGGGAGTCACATGCTTCCCCCGGTGTTTTTATTATATTCCTGTCTGTGCAGTCCTGTGTCACTTGGTTCGTTGTTACCCATGTCTGCGCCATGTGTGAGTGTTACATGTGACAAGTGCACTGTGTACCAAGTTGTCTAAAGAGGTGACTTGCATGCTGTAATCAATCATCACTAGGAGACGCATTAATAGGTATAAACTCTATGGATGGTTGACACCGTTCTCCCCCCCTCCCCCCCCCCCCCATCAAAAAACTAAATCAATAAAAACAATGTGAATATAAGAGGCATGGCTAACTTATGATTTATGACTGGTCAAGAAACAAGAGGAAGGAAAAGTATCTTAGTCCTCCAATAGGAAAGGAGCATCTGTGAACAGCTGTGACATTGATTCTCCATGGTATATTCTCCTCACAGCCTCCGCCAGTATTAGGCTGATGTCGATGACTTTTATTTTAGGACAGGATAATGTTTGAGCCATTGTATTAGTGACCAAGAGCTGGAAGAATGAGGGGAACACTGATGGTAATATATTGAGGCCAGACATCATCACAAAGTGCACACTTCAACAAAGGGGTCTTGGTAATGAGTCCTATAAAAAAATATTGCACATAAGCTCTGCCCCCATCGGAAAAAATCAAAACCTTGTATTTACTTGAGTGTATCTCCGTAGCTGTTAAAAGCAAAAAAAGAGATATGCGGAAACGTTCATGATTGTGGATATACATGTTTAAAAGAGACAAACCATTTTTTTCCCCCTGATGAGGGCAGGGGTGGTGGGGGGGGCTTACATGAGGATTCATTATGGTACTTAAAGGCCTTTAAATGATTGAGACAAGACAAAATTGTATACACTGAGAGCTTACAATCCCGCAAATGTTCACTCATTTGAATCATTACTATTGCACATATAAATACAACAAAAGAAGCACACACAATCACAACCACATTCACACTCACCTCATCAATTGGTGACTCGTTTAACTTTTCCACCACTGCACTGTCTGGTGCTAGAAGTCCATGCGTTGCCAGCACATATACTTTGTAGGACCCTTGTTCCTTGAGGCACACAGCAGCTGCCACCAGCTTGTCTATGTCATCTATTAAGTCATCCTGTAAAAAACACACACAAAGTTGAGCAGGGTCAGCTGATTACAGTAGTGGGTCAGCTGATTACAGTAGTGGGTCAGCTGATTACAGTAGTGGGTCAGCTGATTACAGTAGTGGGTCAGCTGATTACAGTAGTGGGTCACACATCATATCAGCACAAAATAATTACATTCACAAGACATTTGTTACTTTCTTTGCAATGCTATCAATCCCATCTAGTGATTTCATGATTACACACAGAGAACCATGATATGACTTCGCTATGAAAACTAGCAACCTCTTTGTGAATGTAACTATATGTGCTGATGTGTGTGTGTGTGGAAGTAGTAGTGGTCAGCTGATGACATGACACTGATATGGTGACATGATACTGATATGGTGACATGATACAGGTCAGCTGATGACATAATACAGGGGATCTGTACAATCAAAACAGAGCTCAATTAGAAGTCATAGCATATAATCAGGACTACAAAATTTTGCATGGAAGGTTTGGACAATCACCATAAAAATATCAGCATCGCCAAAACAATGGTCGAAGGTTGCACACACCTTGGACCAACGAGGATTGCAAATCAAAATAATCTGGTGAGGTCAGGGTATGCCTTTACGTTGGTGCTAGGCTTTTTGTGGGAGGAATTCATGATTGTAGTCCCAATTAGAAGCCGTGGTTTGTAATTGCAAGTTTACAGTATTAGGTCTGCTTAGTTCACTTTCTTAACAGCGATCTCAAAAGGGTTAATAAATTTGTGACGGATGCTGCGAGCAAAAACACACGGTGCTGTGATGTCTTGAGCTTACTACCAGGAAGGTGATTCTTCCATGGACATCACCAACAACATTCAGCGGGGGCTTCTGTTTGAACATAATAGAATCTGTTATGTAAAGGTAAACAAGTTTTAAAACAGACGCACGCACACACACACACACACACTAACATGCACACACACACACACACACACACTAACACACACGCACACACACACACACACGCACTAACACCAATTACCAATTGGGACAACGAATGCTTTGCTTAAAGACTTCTCTGTTTTCCAAACAAGGAGAGAGCAGCCCCCCAACGAAAGTGGAAAGAGTAACAATGGTAGAGACAATGCTACTTAACCATAACCTGTCCTTGGTGCGGTTTCCTCTGGTGGTGGTGGGGAGCTGCGACCATCCTCCTCCAGTTCGTCAGACTCCAACATGTTCTTGGGTTCTCCGTGGATCACAGCCAGACCTAGGCGAAGACGCTCAGCATACGAACTGGCACTACACACACACACACATACACACACATACACACACACACATACACACACACACACACACACATACACACACACACACACACATTAATAGATAAATTGATAAGTCATTTACATGCTTCTGCATTCCAACCTTCTGGTTACACCTGGATATCGAGCCACGACCACTCCATTGCGATAATCTTTCACCTGAACCAGACATGGGATGTGGAGGAGCAGAAGGTATGAGGTAGAGGTGTAAGTGAGCAGGAGGGGTGGGTATGAGAGGTGAGGTGGAGGTAAGTAAACAGGAGGGGTGTGTATGAGAGGTGAGGTGTAAGTGGTAGGCATGAGAGGTGAGGTGTATGTGAGCAGGAGGGGTGAGTGGCCTTATCAGGCAGCTGCTTACATTGTCCATGATGTAGCGGATAAGGAAGGGGGAACCCCTAACATTGTCCACTGGGAAGTCAAAGAATCCTTGTATCTCTTTGTGGTATAGGTCCACAGTGATCAAATGTGTCATTCCTGCATGAAGGTGTGTGTGTGTGTGTGTACACAGAAGGCTTCTAGCTGATAGTGGCAAAATGTTTCCCTGATCACTGTCAATAAACATTGGCTATAAATGCATCTACCTGTCCTTCCTAATATATGCAATGACTATAAGCTGCACAACAATGGAACTAGAAAAGCACTCCTTGTTTGATGTTCAACACAACAAATGTCCCTGTGCACAAATCTTTACAGTACTGCTCAATTCAACTTGATCTTGATCTTGATCTTGATCTCTCTCTCTCTCTCTCTCTCTCTCTCTCCCTCCCTCCCTCCCTCCCTCCCTCCCTCTCTCTCTCTCTCTCTCTCTCTCTCTCTCTCTCTCTCTCTCTCTCTCTCTCTCTCTCTCTCTCTCTCTCTCTCTCTCTACAAAAGCAGACCCAACACAACACATACCCCTGTGCACAGATATTTGAACATACTGCATAACTTAATCTCTCATTCTCTCTCTCTCTCTTACCAGCCTTGACAAGCATGGAAGCCAAAAGCTTAGCAGTGATGCATCCTCGTAACCTCATCTTGCTGTGCTTACAATAGGGAAGATAGGGTATGACCCCTGGAAAGGAAGTGAGATGGTTGTGGAGAGGGGGAGGAGATCGGGAGAGGGGAGGAGATCGGGAGAGGGGGAGGAGATCGGGAGAGGGGAGGAGATCGGGAGAGGGGAGGAGATCGGGAGAGGGGAGGAGATCGGGAGGAATGAGTGACACTCCAAATTAACAGAAACCATATTTGTTTCAGTAGGAAGTAAGTGACCCCCCCCCCCCCCCCCCCTTTTGGAGCTAAGGCTCAATAATTAGAGGTGCAGGCAAACAGGAGCCATTATCTCAGCCATTTACCCCAAAGAAGGGTTTACATAGTGACGCTGCGTCAGCGCCAATTAGCTAGGATGGGCTTGCCTGAATCATTTAGTATGAC
Organism: Eunapius fragilis; assembly: GCA_963681505.1. Classification (NCBI taxonomy): domain Eukaryota; kingdom Metazoa; phylum Porifera; class Demospongiae; order Spongillida; family Spongillidae; genus Eunapius; species Eunapius fragilis. Next base: position 2,081,861 of record OY811981.1, on the reverse strand, counting down.
ATTGTCAAGTCTTATTCATAACTAACCACCTTGTATTTTGAAGTGCAAAGTTTGGACCCTGTAACATTAACCACATTTGAACTACAGCTTGGTGACATTTTGCCATTTATGGCTGCGTTATGTAAACCAGGGGGCATTATATTTATAAAGTTCTTAATAAACGAGATATAGCATGCCAATTTATAAAGTGTCATTGTGTGCTTGTTTGGTGTGTGTATTATTAATTGTTATTAATAATGGTCATTACAAACATTAATGTATGCAACTTTAATTTAAAAAAAACTACCTTAAAAAAAAAAAAAGAACCTCAAATATTTTATATAGGCACCATCCTTGAACTATGAGTGATCAGTAAAAAGCAATAGTTAGCCAGGGACCTCTGTAGGTTGTGGAGATATAGGTCCAAAGAGATCCAAGGATGGTGCCTACATAAAATATTTGAGGTTCAATGTCTAATCTACCCACGTGCTGTCTTATACATTAGGACAGACGTTGTCCAAAATGTAGGACAACACAATACCTGGATCATTGTATGCCATAAATTTTAGATTTTTAGATAAATCCACTACTGATAAAATGTTTTCAACGTTCAAAGTAACTATGCAAGATCTACACACATTATACTTGTGAAAAATGATATATATATAGGACGAAGGTAGATTAGACATTAAAGGAAAAACCTAATTGAAGTTGCACACATTAATGGTTAGTTTGTAATGACCATTATTAATAACAATTAATAATACACAAGCACACAATGACATTTAATAAATTGGCCTGTTTGTACCATATCTCGTTTATTAAGAACTTTATAAATAGAATGCCCCTGGTTTACATAACACCAAGCTGTAGTTTAATGTTACCAAGTCCAAACTTTGCACTTCAACACATCTTTATAATACAAGGTGGTTAGTTATGAACAAGATTGGGCACTGTCATGCCAAAAGATGACGTGACTTGACCCAAACATCACATTAATTATTAGCCAGCCAGCATCACATAACAATGACGCTGACACAATGCATCATTCAACTGTTGTATGCCGTAATGTACCATCAAGTTGTAACTAATGACCCCAAGGTATTGGTAGTACAAAGGTGTTGTATAGAAATGGAAGGTCAGTGAGTATTTGAGTGCGGCCACGTGTGTGTGCGTGCGTGTGTGTGTGTGTGTGTGTGTGTGTGTGTGTGTGTGTGTGTGTGTGTGTGTGCACACCTACCTACCAACACAGTTACACACAGTACCTCCACCTACCTATAACCTGCCGCGCTGAGGCAGTCTTACAAGCGTAACACATAATAAGGAGCTCCATAATAGCATCGTTTGTAGACCTGCGGGGGGCGAACGGACATTTTATTGGATATACGCAAGATGGTGTGTACCTGGTAATGCCCAACTAACCAGGAACCCGTTTGTACAATGAACACGTCTTTTCCTCGAACGGAATCTTCAATGTCCACGTGTGTCTCTACGGAGGGAAGGTTTTTTACCTTTAGCTTCCGGCAGAACGCTGTTTCTCGTTCCTCCCTTTTGCAACCATGCAATGCAAGGTGTTACTGACCATTGCTTTCGTCCTTTCCAAGATTGACTTTACATAAAGGAACTCCAACTCTCCTACGTGGAGAAAACAGTGTGCTTATTGTAACAGCTTTTTTTTTCTTTCATTTTTTTTTTTTTTTTTTAAGATGTTCTAATGCTGCAGTTTTCAGGGTGCTTTCATCCTCTTACCTGGCTATCAGCTCTGCCAAGGCAGGGTGAGAACTGCCCGACAATACCACTAAGCCCCGCGGAAAGGGCGAGACCATTGTTCCTACGCGTGTTTTAAAATAATACTATTAGCGTTAATTACCTTTGAGGTCACGTGCACTGCAGCTGCACGGATTCAAGTGCATGTAAGTAATACCGAGGATATTTATATTTAACACGCGGTTTACGACAGACGCGGGGAAATATTGGGGACTATATAATATTCATAATTCCCTCCTATAGATTTTTTCTAAGCTAAACATGTTTAATAATACTCCAATCATTATAGATGAAATTGGAATAGTAAAGAATCAGCAGGCATATACAATTGTCGTATTGTAACCTTTAAAAGCCAGCTCATTATAGTTTAACGATGTGCCTCAGCATTCAAGGTACAGTTCCGATATACGTGTACACTATAGCCTATGCTTAATAAATGATGCAAAAGCGAATGTTATAAGAAACAATTATACACCGAAAACCAATACAGTGATATAAGTAGTGCGATCGACCAGGAATTGCATAGAAAAACAAAGGGCACCTGGCGCAGCATGTTTGCGGAGTTGTCCGACAATACGAGCCTGTATAAAACTCCGCAAATACGTACTGAGTTTTAAATAGGAAATACTGCAAGAATAATCATACAAACCACTAGGAGGGAATTATTCCCCAAAAATAATCAAGATTTCCCCGCGTCTGTCATAAACCGCATGTTGTAAGTACGTACATGTACCCAACCCATGGCTCATTTAATTATAAATTCACGTAGTTGTTACAATCTTGCGGTTTTAGCATTTTTACGATTACATGTGCATGCAAGGTTTGCGCGATACCGTTACTCCAAATATACGCTAAACAATAAAAGCTTTATCCAAGTCACCGGCCACAAGGATGTCTGAGCGACCAGCAATGTATAGAGTGCGTCCGTACTTCGAAATCAAGAAAATAAAGCTGCCGGACTGTATGTACCCAGTAAAGGCGTTGCACGAGCTCCCCAGCGTATCCCCCGCATCGCAAGAGGTGAGCTAATAACAGTGGTGGCAGCTCACATCACGTGTGAAGTGTTGTGTTGTGTGTCGTGTGTCTGTTGTATCTGGTGTTTTGTTATATCACGTGACCTCTGCACCACTTGTTTTTTTTTTTTTTCTTTTTTTTCCCTTTCTTTGCTCTCTATTCACGTTACGGCAGAGTGTGATGTCTTCCCTTACCTACATTGAGGAGAGGCAAGACAAGATGCTTGCACAGCTGGGCATCCTTCAGGCCAAAGTTAATGCCATCGGCGAAAAGCTTGGAGTCAGTTATGCTGATGTCAGTAAACCTAAGGAGGTAAAAGTTGAGTTTTTTTTTAATTTTTGTGTCGTAACCCACAACAACAGCTTCACTGTGTACGTCACATGCTGCCAACGTAATGTCATTACCATCACACCAGTCCACAGCAAAACGTGTGCATTCCTGTCACCTTCCACCAACCTTCAAGTCATGTCTAAACATAACCATTACCACCTGTTTGTTCCATGCCATCTGTCTCCATTCCACATCATATTTCTTGCATCACAAAATCATGTAGTTAATAATATTAGGATTGAGCATCAATTAATTGACTTGTTTGTGCTTGTGTTTTTATGTTTGCCAGTATGCTCACAGCTGGTCTGTATCTAGCTCACACAATATGTTTATAATGAGAAATTAAGTGACAGAAAAACAATTGTACCAGAAGAGAACACGTTTAGCTTAATGCGTCTTCTCAAATTGTTTTCAAATTATTTCTGCAGTTATGATACAGATTTGACTTCATTTGATCATCATCTTCAACGCTTATTATAATCAACTAGCGTGTCCCCGTGAAAAATCACGGGTTGATTATTCGTCTCGCTGTTATTCGTCTCGCTATTCATTTGCCAGATGAACAGTTGGTCTACCTCCTAGCTCCTCTATTTTTTACCGGCTGTTTTACCAAATGTTGCATATATAATCTATCACCTGTTCTAACATACGGTTACTACGCAACTTAACCTCTATAACATGCCCGCGCAATTTCAGGTAGTAACTACATGTTCTCGGCCTGTACGATGAGACTTGAGAGTGAACCACAATAGCGTATGCAGTTCCCCCCCCTCCCCCCCCTCCCCCCCACTTTGAATTCAAAAAATATTGAAAAAATTTAGATATTAAATGTGAAGTGGAAACCAGCTGTCATTGCGACCGCCTTTTGTGTGGGAGGTGGTCGTTCCTATTGGTAGCTAGGTACGCGTACATACCTAGCAACCAATAGGCGCTAGGCCGAGTATATAAATGAGTTACGCGGACGTACGTACGTACGTACGTACGTACGGACGTACGTTCGTACGTACGGACGTACGTACGTACGATGGAAATTATAGTATTAGACAATATTTTACATGCTAACCTGTAACCCAGCCTATGGAGCTATAACCCAGCCTATGTAACTGTAACCCAGCCTATGTAACTGTAACCCAGCCTATGGAGCTGTAACCCAGCCTATGGAGCTGTAACCCAGCCTATGGAGCTGTAACCCAGCCTATGGAGCTGTAACCCAACCTATGGAGCTGTAACCCAGCCTATGGAGCTGTAACCCAACCTATGGAGCTGTAACCCAGCCTATGGAGCTGTAACCCAGCCTATGTAACTGTAACCCAGCCTATGTAACTGTAACCCAGCCTATGGAGCTGTAACCCAACCTATGGAGCTGTAACCCAGCCTATGGAGCTGTAACCCAACCTATGGAGCTGTAACCCAGCCTATGGAGCTGTAACCCAGCCTATGTAACTGTAACCCAGCCTATGTAACTGTAACCCTGCCTATGGAGCTGTAACCCAGCCCCCCCAAGTTATCTTATCTAACAACCTCTTGTGAAAACTGCTACTGAATTTCCCACCCTTATAGTGGTGCACATACGCAAGTAGTGGCTATGGGCATGCATGCATTCCAGTCTAATCTTCTTCCCAATGGTTGATATGCCCTGAGTCCAGTCCAATCATAACTGATGGTTGGTGTGTTGAGTCCAGTCCAATCTTCCATCCACAGTTTGGGGGGGGGGGGGGGGGGGGGGGGGGGGGGGGGGGGGGGGGAAGGGGTGCATTTGATAGGTGACAAGTCATTGTGGTGAATGGGTGGGTGGATAGAGTGTGGGGTGTCCATGATGACAAGGGTAAAATACCTTATCTCTCTAATTTTATCACACTTATTTGTGGTTTGGTTACAAGTGGGAGGGTGTGTTTTGTTACATATGGGGTGTGTGGTTTGGTACATGTGAGAGAGTGGTTTGGTTATAGGTGTGATATGGTTAGCACTAGGCCTGTCCAAAAAAATGCCACACACACACACACACACAAATTCCCCAAAATGATGACAGTAAATGCTCAAAAATTCCACCAAAAAATTCCAGCTGGTCTGGCTTATCGCATATATAGCAAGTTAGCAGACGAGTTCCCTAGCAAATTTCTGTTGAAGGCTTTGAGCACTTGCGCACTATAATCTGACGCCATGATTGTTATATTCAGGTGTTTATTAATTTTAAAATGCAGGCATTTTGTGCAATTAGAAATTGCTGAAAATTTTTGACAGGCCTAATTAAGCACGTATTCATGTATGCAGGAAAAGGGAGTGGTGTCACATGGGGGAAAAGGGAGTGGTGTCACATGGGGGAAAAGGGGAAAGTATTCTAAAGAATCAATGATTACCATGAAACCTGTGCTACCCTGGGAGTATAATTATGTCACAATCAGATCACACTACCCAATCATGTCACCTCACAGTTCTGTTTGTACTGTACATGGAGCTCCCATCACACCCCTCTTGTGCAGTTGTCTGTATGTGGTGGTAAATTTGGGACTAGCAAAGAGAGGGATCAAATTGCAGGGGACGAGTTAAAGTGAGGCTGCTGTTAAAAAGTTCATTGGTTCTTCCTCCCGCTAACTTTTCTCTTGGAATTTTAACCCTTACATGGGCTTGTTAGCTCGCTAATACAATCAACTGCTGATCTCAACCTATCAGTACCTTTTAAATACACCTCTATCTACAATGGGTTAACCTGCGTCTACTTGATCTGTTACTTCTATTTGTTAACCCCTACTTTTTAACCCTCTGGTTGCTTCTAATTGTTAACCCTCTACTTGTTAACCCACTGGTTGCTTCTAATTGTTAACCCTCTACTTGTTAACCCACTGGTTGCTTCTAATTGTTAACCCTCTGGTTGCTTCTACTTGTTAACTGTCTGCTTGAGCACTACTATGGTAGTTTAATTACTCTAAACACACTACACCTCACTGTAGTCATGCACATGAAAGTGAAGGTGCTCATGAGGGTATCCTCACTGTGGTGATGCTCATGAGGGTATCCTCATTGTGGTGATACACATGAGGGTATCCTCATTGTGGTGATGCTCATGAGGGTATCCTCATTGTGGTGATGCTCATGAGGGTATTCTCACTGTGATGATGCACATGTGGGTATCCTTACTGTGATGATGCACATGAGGGTATCCTCACTGTGGTGATGCACATGTGGGTATCCTCACTGTGGTGATGCTCATGTGGGTATCCTCACTGTGGTGATGCACATGAGGGTATCCTCACTGTGGTGATGCACATGTGGGTATCCTCACTGTGGTGATGCTCATGAGGGTATCCTCACTGTGGTGATACACATGAGGGTATCCTCATTGTGGTGATGCTCATGAGGGTATCCTCACTGTGGTGATGCACATGAGGGTATTCTCACTGTGATGATGCACATGTGGGTATCCTTACTGTGATGATGCACATGAGGGTATCCTCACTGTAGTGATGCACATGTGGGTATCCTCACTGTGGTGATGCTCATGAGGGTATCCTCACTGTGGTGATACACATGAGGGTATCCTCATTGTGGTGATGCTCATGAGGGTATCCTCACTGTGGTGATGCTCATGAGGGTATCCTCACTGTGGTGATGCACATGTGGGTATCCTCACTGTGGTGATGCTCATGTGGGTATCCTAACTGTGATGATGCACATGTGGGTATCCTCACTGTGGTGATGCACATGTGGGTATCCTCACTGTGATGATGCTCATGAGGGTATCCTCACTGTGGTGATACACATGAGGGTATCCTCATTGTGGTGATGCTCATGAGGGTATCCTCACTGTGGTGATGCTCATGAGGGTATCCTCACTGTGGTGATGCACATGTGGGTATCCTCACTGTGGTGATGCACATGTAGGTGGTGATGCTCATGAGGGTATCCTAACTGTGGTGATGCACATGTGGGTATCCTCACTGTGGTGATGCACATGTGGGTATCCTCATTGTGATGATGCACATGTGGGTATCCTCATTGTGATGATGCACATGTGGGTATCCTCATTGTGATGATGCACATGTGGGGTATCCTCATTGTGATGATGCTCATGAGGAAGGTGTGAACATGTCTGTGAAACAAACAGCAGTCTATTCAACAACCTGCTGTTGTGTGCTCTGCAAACAATATGTCTCTCATGGAGGTATGCATGTAACCTTAAAGTTGTGGTAACTGATGGCTCAGTGAACCAGCAAGAATGTACACACCTGTAAGGGGGCCTGGCTATGGGACCAGACAACCAGGAGGAGGGGCCTGGCTATGGGACCAGACAACCAGGTGGAGGGGCCTGGCTATGGACCAGACAACCAGGGGGGAGGGGCCTGGCTATGGGACCAGACAACCAGGGGGAGGGGCCTGGCTATGGGACCAGAGGACCGGGGGAGGGGGCCTGGCTATGGGACCCAGAGGACCGGGGGGGGGGGGGGGGGGGGGGGGGGGGGGGCCTGGCTATGGGGACCAGAGGGTCAGGGGATTTGCTTGGGTGACCTCAACTTTGGCTACAATAATGGTGTGGTGGTGGGGACGTGACACCATTATAGCCGTCTGCTTTCTTTGAGTTAGTGGTGTCGTTGGGTCCAGTCTCATCCTGTGGTGAGCATGTGTGTGTGTTCCCATACTAACTGAAGGATATGGCTCAACCTTCCGCTGTTTTTTTTTTTGGTGGAGAGATAGTCTTTTTGTTGTGCATGTCATACAAGGTCTGATTTCAAACTGCCTGTATTACCTTATTAGGAGAGGTTTCAGGGTATGCTGCCACTTTGTACACACAAACTAACCAGTTAAGTTTTTGGTCTCCTGTAGTGGCTCTGTGCTTACAATATATGTGGGTGTTGCCTTTCTCTTACAACTTTATTGTTTTTATTTTTCACCCCATTTGTAAACTACATTGCAAACACAGTGAGCTCAAAGGGCACATCACTATTGCCACTATTACTATTGTGTATCTTCTATGGTGTGTGCTCTTTTTCATCCTGATGTATGTCCTGTTCATTGCTACATCTGTGGGGCCTTCCATTGTGTGTGTGTGTGTGTGTGTGTGTGTGTATGTGTGTGTGTGATGCAATATACTGTTTATGATTCTTTCACACACAAACTTCAATCAGTTGACTATCATTGCTGATAATTATTACTACTGTGCCCTTAATCTATCTGAGGCTCCTCCCCTTTCTCTTTTGTTCATCTTCCTACCCCCCCCCCCCCCCCCCCCCCCCCCCGCCCTGTTTCCTTTATCACCTTAGAGCGCAGCCTTTCAAGATGTGGTTGTCACCTGTTCCCCATCTTGTCCCCCCTACGCTCTTCTGACCCTCTCACGGCTGGTTGAGTCAGCACATACCTGTGGCATTTCGTGTTCACCTCCACTCCTCACTGCAACACACCCACAAGAACACGGAGACATGCTACAGTTCTTTGGGAGCGTGAAATCCAGCAGTAGCAAACCTGCCTGAGGTTAACCCTTATATGGAAGTCAGGTGAGGCTATCCCATTATTCCATTATGTACTCAACCCCCACTCTCTGAATGTCATATCTTTGTGGGGGTATATGTAACAGAATGCATTAAAAGGATCCCCCCCCCCCCCCACCCCCTCCAATCCCACCACCTTCATACCCCCCAAATTCCCTCATGTGAGATGCTGTACCACCCAATGGCCAATCTTACACACATTTTATTTCAGGTAGGCAACAGTATATTTTCAGTAAAACATTAGTTTTACTGATAGTTTACTAGAATTTGTTGCATGTTGCCTAGTGTGTGGTTAGCTGTAGAATAACCTTCCAACCCACATGTAATGCCTTATCCTCTGATCAAATCTGTCTATCATTCACCCACTTCACACTCCCCTCCCCAATATTACTGCTCCTGTAGCTGAGCATCAGCATTTAGTTCCTTCTAACCTTTGGGGACAGCCAGAGAAGTCCCATGTTGTGTGTGTGTGTGTGTGTGTGTGCTGATTTTTGCCTTATATGGTCAAATGGTATTGTCATAGTTGAATCATTGGCTTTTTATAACAATGAATCTTTGAAGTTTTGGGCTCCAAATAGGTTGCCATTTCCTTCTCCATTTGGTGTGTGTGTGGGGGGGAACCAGGCATGTTATGATAACAAGTGGAGGTGAGGGAAGTGCTGGTTAGTGGGCCGGTTAGTGGTTAGGAGAAGTGCAAAAATGGAGGGAGGTGTGTGCCATATATGGGGTGGTTGTGTGGATCCTTGAGGCCATGGCCAGGGTCGTGTAGTGGATGGCATGAGTTGGCTTCAAATAATTATTTGTATTGCTGATGTAGTGGGTATGTAGGTGGGTGGGTGTTTCATTGTTCATGTATTCATTAGTGTGTGGTTTCCAACACACACACACACACACACACACACACACACACACACACACACACACACACACACCTTGAATACTGCATCCCTTCAGAAGGGTGAGCAGCTGCTTTTATAGGTTGATGTGCTATAAATAAAATGCCACATAGCTATTTATAGCCAGAGTGCATTCAGTTTGGCTCTTGGGGAATATGAAGATAATCATGACCAATGAAAATATGTCATGTTCCCATGTATGTGTTGTGAACAACTGGGTGGCCACCAGGCAGCAGTGAGGGCTTGGTGTGGTGTCTTCACCAGCCTTTTTTAATACCACCTTCCCTGCAGAAGGTGAATGTTCCAGACCTACCATGATGGTGTCACCCCCACAACCAGACACCGGTACAGGGAATCACGAACATTCTGCGCTACCTCTGTAGACAGTTCTATCCCGCCCCTCTACGAAGGCCACTGTCCCGTCAATTCCAGTCTTGTTGACAGCTGGTTGGATACCTTTGCTGGCTTCCAATGGTGGAATAGCAAGGAGAAGAGTCGTGTAACCAAGCAGCTCAATTCACAGCTGGGCTTCTCCCCGTTTCTGGTTGGAGAAAAACTTTCTCTGGCTGACATAGTGGGGTTTGGTGTAGTCTACAATGACAGCGTGTTCCAGTCCACTGAGAACATCCTTCTCTGGCTTAAGAGGTGCCAGCAGCTGCCAGTGTTTGCTAGCATCCCATGTAGTATCTGACTTTACCCACCTCACATATAGTACTATGATTCTTATTTGATAAAATTTATTCACCGTGCGTCTTCCCAGAAGGATGAGTAGTCAAATGTTGGGGGCGGGGGAGGGGGGGGTTGCGCTGTCTTTCATTATGGTGCCTTTTGAACTTCGATATGTAACGGGTTACTAAAGAAGTTCAAACGCCAATTGTGCGCCAATTGTATTTTGCCTCTTTTAAGGATGCGGTTCCGTTTTGACCTTATAAGGACTGGGACAGCAGGGTTCTCGGGGCTGCCTACTCCCGCATTCCAATGAGATTCCGAACGCTGGTGTTTTGCCTTATTTGGCATAATCTCGAAGCATCTGTCGTCAGCTGTTGACACCAAGTGGACCAATCGGGTACTGCCGGGTGGGTGCGGCTACCCAACTATATAAATATCCGACTGCGGCTGAAAACGTTATCTTAACACAGTCGTGGGTTAAGTACACTTGCAAATCCTTGAAACAATATGAGTGGTGAAGGAGATGGAGGAGATGTTGCGGCCCTGGTCGTGGACAACGGTTCAGGCATGTGCAAGGCCGGCTTTGCCGGAGACGACGCTCCACGAGCAGTCTTCCCATCCATCGTCGGACGCCCACGACACCAGGTGTGATGGTCGGTATGGGTCAGAAGGACTCCTACGTCGGAGATGAGGCTCAGAGCAAGAGAGGTATCCTCACTCTGAAGTACCCCATCGAACACGGCATCGTCACCAACTGGGACGACATGGAGAAGGTAAGATGAGCGACAATAGCAGGAGCGGGTGGCATACGTTAGCTCTTCAGGCCATGGCCGGGCGTTTACGATGTATCGTTTAAAATACTTCTTTTCTCCCCGTTCAGATCTGGCACCACACCTTCTACAACGAGCTCCGAGTTGCCCCTGAGGAGCACCCAGTCCTCCTGACTGAGGCCCCCCTCAACCCAAAGGCCAACCGTGAAAAGATGACCCAGATCATGTTCGAGACCTTCAACACCCCTGCCATGTACGTCGCCATCCAGGCCGTGCTGTCCCTGTACGCATCTGGACGTACCACTGGTATTGTGTTCGACTCCGGAGATGGTGTCTCCCACACCGTCCCCATCTACGAGGGGTTACGCCCTTCCCCACGCCATCCTTCGTCTGGACCTCGCCGGTCGTGACCTGACCGACTACCTGATGAAGATCCTCACCGAGCGTGGTTACTCGTTCACCACCACCGCCGAGCGTGAAATCGTTCGTGACATTAAGGAGAAGCTGTGCTACGTGGCCCTGGACTTCGAGCAGGAGATGCAGACCGCTGCCCAGAGCTCCAGCCTGGAGAAGAGCTACGAGCTTCCCGACGGTCAGGTGATCACCATCGGTAACGAGCGATTCAGATGCCCAGAGGCTCTGTTCCAGCCCTCGTTCCTCGGTATGGAGTCCGCCGGTATCCACGAGACCACCTACAACTCGATCATGAAGTGCGACGTGGACATCAGGAAGGACCTGTACGCCAACACCGTCCTGTCCGGAGGCAGCACGATGTTCCCTGGCATTGCTGACAGGATGCAGAAGGAGATCACGGCCCTGGCCCCCACCCACCATGAAGATCAAGATCATCGCTCCTCCTGAGCGCAAGTACAGTGTCTGGATCGGTGGTTCCATCCTGGCCTCCCTGTCCACCTTCCAGCAGATGTGGATCTCAAGCAGGAGTACGACGAGTCCGGCCCATCCATTGTGCACCGCAAGTGCTTCTAAGCGTGCGGGAGGGCATTTCTTACCCAACCTGACTGCTGAATGAAAAAATAGACCATTTTTCGATTTATTGATCATTATGGTGTGCAGTTCTACTACTAGACTTTTTTTTGACTGTTTGTTGTTGTGCACGCATCAAATTGTACGTATGTAAGTATACTGTTTTTAAAAAACCTTGGTAACGAACCATTCGACTGCGCGTTTTTGCGGTTTGCCTGGGACGTGGCCATTACACACGCTCGAGTAGACCCGTGGGACAAACGTCCCTTACACGCGCTCGAATAGACCCGTACAAGCGTATACCACCAATAATAATGCCTATAGGCATTGAACAGCTATATAGAACAAACGGTCTTGAGAAAATCTTTTAAAAAATATCTCACATCGAAATTTAAATACAGCATATAAAACAAACATGTTTTGATAACGCTTGGGATCGATCCCCCAATTCGTGAATAGCTCTATTTTGGCGATGATATGGTGTTGAAACCTATTGGGGAATGAAGACTGATCACAGCTCTGCATTGATGTGGCACATTCTCTGTTCCTTTACGTTGGGAAGGGCCAGTGCAATGTAGAAAAATAAAAAGCAGTGTGTGTGTGTGTGTGTGTGTGTGTGTGTGTGTGTGTGTAAGTGCACAGAATATCATAAAGGTCAGGGCCTCTCATGAATAAAGAACTCCAACCTCATTTAAAACATCGTGCTCCCATCTCCTCATCCTCCACTCCTGATACAGTGGCTCTATGACCTTGTGAGATCTGGTTAAAGAGAGAATCAAGACACATCACACACACACACCACACACACACACACACACACACACACACACACACACACACACACAAAGGCTCTCTATGGAGAGAACAACTTAGTTATTGTGCTACTTGAACTACACGTAACAAGTTAAAAAAACCTTTCCTTGATCTCTATCGGGTCAATGCTCATCCCTCAAACGCTTCCCGTATAACCGCTACATAAAATGGATTCTCAATACCTTCTTAGATTACCAAGCACTGCCTTCTGCAAGCAGCCATGTATGTAGCACACGATTAAAGAGAGTTTCTATGCAGTAAATGCTTAGCTTCTCAACACTTTACACCGCCATCTGAATACACACCTGGTGTGTCACTTTGACTGGCAAGGCTACAGTAGCCATGACTACCCAACAAACACACATGTGTACTCCTACCCGCCCCTCCCCCTGCATCCAAAAAAATGTCCCCCATATGGAAATGAATTCCATTAAACAGCTGCATGCCATGCTCATGAAATATCATGTGTGTGGAGTGTTATAAAAACAGAGCAAGCTTTGTTTTTCAGGATAATCACAAACAACAACACTCGCACTGAAACGTACTATTATTTATAATTCAGTGTGAATAGCTCCATTATGCCTAAACGCACACAAATCATTACGTTGAGGACAGAGCAAGCTTTCAAAAAAAAAAACAGGAAAAAGAACAAATATGACAACTTGGAAGTAGAAACCAGTTTTTGCTGACCAGCGTTGATGTCAGTAAATAAGACACACAAGGTTTTGTTAGACGTTGCAGGCATGTGAGCCACTGATTTTAATACATCGATGACCAATGGCCTATAACTGCATTTGTTATCAGGTTGGCAACAAAACTGCAGCATTTTTAGAATGGCTCCAGCAGACCTGTGTGCATTAGCTGTTAAGAACACTTTTGGTGGTAAATATGCACAGTTTACACCTGAATATATACCAAGTCAGATGTTTTGATGATTTGTGTCAATTTACAAGGAAGTCATTGCAATCCATAACATACCCTTTAAGGCAACATGTGGACACATACCTTGTTATGATAACAGGGGCACACATACCTTTTAAGGCAACAGGTGGACACATACCTTTTAAGGCAATAGGGATCAAAAGGAAAGAAGCAATCAAGAATGTTTGTCACATGGGCTGCCCCACTTTGAGACGGTTGAGGGGAGAGCCAACCGTCTGTTCTGCTCAAGAATTGTATAGCAAAAAGCTACTTCGTGTCGGCTACAGCCGAGGGAGAATAAAGTTTAAAGTAGGCATGCGCAAAGTCCCCTCCTCCCCACTCCTACTTCATAAGGTCAGCAAACACTTCTGTTACAGTAGATAGACAGAACTGTTTGAAAGAGAGTAGCGTTAGCGTATGTAGGCAAGAGTGTGTGTGTGTGTGTGTGTGTGTGTGTGTGTGTGTGTGTGTGTGTGTGTGTGGTGTGTATACGCATGTGGTATTACATTACAGGCAGACAACACCCATACGGTGGGCTATCTCTCTTACCTTTAGTGGGTTCAGAGGGCAAGTTATCAAGCGTTCAAATTTTAGCTTCCGCAAGAAGTCAAGTCCTGTGCAAACCCAAATAGCCAATACCATGTAAGGGAGCCTCCCCTAGAATACCCTCTCTCACCATCAGTGCTCTCCAACAAAGCCTTGCTTCTGAATGCAAACACATAGAACACAGCCTGGCAGAGGGAATAGAAGGGCGCGTGGAGACGCGGCTCTGCACGAACGTTCTCAGGAGACAGTGCATCCAGGTAGCTGTGTAAATAAACAGAACTCAACCAGTTTAGAGGTATGTCCAATGAAAGCTCACTTGTGTATCCAAAATGTCATTGTCTCGATCAGGTACTTTGCAATCCTAGATGAGAGGAGGTAAGGGGTGGGCAAGAGGGAGGTAAGGGGTGGGGAAGAGGGAGGCAAGGGGTGGGGAAGAGGGAGGTAAG
>OY811981.1:2052989-2067046 GCA_963681505.1 Eunapius fragilis | reverse complement strand
CAGGGGATTGAAGAGGAACAGAATGTGGTACAGGAGTCCATGATACAGGGACTCCAGGCCATGCTACAGGGACTGTAAACCATGCTACAGGGCTATGCCTGTACATACATTTACAGTAACACACCCAATTCAATGATATTGAAATAATCTCTCCTGTCATTTTCTATCCTTGCATGACAGGCAAAATTTAAAAAAAAAAAAAACCAAAACCACACCCACCTGAGGTCACACCTACCTGGATGGCTGCAGGTTTTGATTTAAATGGAATGCTCCTTCTGAGCTCGTCCACCAGAATGGACAATGAATCAGGAACGAGGAATACCAGTTCTTTAATGGCCATGTGTACATTGATGTATACAGCAGTTGTATGGGTGCTGTCAAGGAACTCTTTCACAAGGGTCTGTAGGATGCTTCTGAGGTAGTAGGTGTGGCCTGTGACAAGTCCCCTTAGGTAAGTAATGTAAGCATCCACAACATCACCATCTTTGTCCACCCAAGGAAGTTTCTGCACGTTTGTGCATATGAAGTATGAGAGGAGGAAAAGGAGGGGGTGGAAGGAATATTAACTGACATGAAACGGACCTCATTGGTAAAATGTATTTTCATGGCAAAGCAACACCACCAGAATAGTATAATTTAATCACAGCAGTGCTATTAAAGGTAATGTTATTGTGTTATTAAATTGTGCTGTTATTAAAGATGCTGTTATCCACTATAATGAAAGATATTACTGTAAATGATGTTATTAACCTCCAGTTTGCAGCAAAAAACCATGTATGGTAACATTATTTATCGCTGCGTACAGTAATTGAAGACTGATCTTGCAAAAAAAATTGTGACTGAAAGTAAACAGCAGAATGAAGTTATATACATCGTAAGGAATGCAGGTATGAAAGGATATGGAAGAAAACAATTTGTATGGTAGATAAGCCACATGAAAGATGCCCCTTGTTCCATCGCCAAACCATTTAAAAGCAAGGTTATTTGAGCTTATTTAAGCTCAGGTACCAGACAGTGGCGTAGCTATGGTAGAGCCTAGGCGGCTACAACCGAGGTCGGCTTAATAATAACACTCACCCCCTGAAGTAATGAATTGATCATAAGAAACAACACTAGCGTGAAGGTCAAGTTGGCACCTCAGCCTCAGCTCAAGGCACTCAGGCAACCATTCAAATATTCTATATTCAGTCGCCGGCAATTAATTAATGGTTATTTGCCCTAGCATAAGTATTATCCTGGATACAGAGCTCAGTGAATTTGATAGAAAATCAATTTTTTGAGACAAAGATTAACTGTTTTCATTGCCATATATGGTAATGAATTACCATGTACCACAACGCAACAATGCAGAGGTTACTATTATTCGTATTAATTATTAGTATTAATTATTGTATTATTAAAGACTTCTTATCAAGCACACTGCATCTACATGAGACATGGTAATGGGACAGCTACAAAGGTACTACACACCCTGTCAGAAAGTACACCACAACCAATCCAGCATTAACTACAGTGCAAAAATAATAATAATCACACATTAGTGTATGTGGTGTCTTTACAAGCAGGAACCCCTCTAGATTTCAAGTATTAGTTGAAGTATCCAGTGATGGGACAATGCATCAACACTCATTCAAAGAATAAAAATTAACTCACATGCTTTCGGTCAACCTTGTTAGTGTTTCATTTTCAATGACTACTACTGCTCAGTTATTACCACCACAATTTATGCTTACCCCAAAGTTGTTGTGGTCCTGCTAAGTGTCACCTTTTGTAAACAACTGCTAACACAGCACTAGTGATCGGACCCATTGTAATGTGCCCTCCTCCCCAGCCCATACCAGGGTTGCTCCAACGAGCACATCATCCTCAGCAGACAGCTGTGATACACAGAGGTCCAGTCCCTGGATCCATCCTTTCAGTACGACAGGCTGGCCATGGGGGACGAAGGAAGGTAATGTATAACACATCCGCACACAGGACAAAGTGTGGAGAATAAGTTCCTCTCTCACCTTCATATTGGGAGTGTTAAGATGCTCTATTATACTTCTGTAGTTCTCAGCATTCCCCTAGCGATACGGGAGCGAATGACATCTGAGCGCAGGCATTAACAGTGCGGCAACGAACGAACCTCCTTCTTTTTGCTTATAGCTTCTACAATTATTTTAGCTATGATGAGCGGAGGCCGAAGGCCGCTCCGCGGAGTGCCGGCCTCTCCCGGCATTGGTGATGTTTCTGTAGCGTTTCTCTTGTGACTCATTCCGCTTGTTTGCTGGGGCATTGCTGTGTGTCATACATGTACCACAATACGGGACCACCATCACACGTGCACGGGGAGACCCAATGTTGATAAACTTTAATATATTAACCCCTGAGGAGCCCACCAAAACTCTCATGACGCGTATATGGTGCCTTCTGTACGACACTGGATTGGTTAGGAACGTCTGCTTTCCGGTGAACTCATTCAGAGGTGTATCCACGAAGCTGCACCAGGGCATAAAGTTAAATTCAAGATGCTTCTCAAAGGTCTCTAACTTTTCTAGAGTGCCACTGCTACCACACTGGACCGTGCTTCGACCTCACGTGACACCTCTTCTCGTGAGCGGGCTTTCTTCACAGGCAGCTCGCACCGCGTCGTGGCGAAAAGGCAACCGCGCTACATTGACGTACGTCGTGGCTCTCGCGGTAGCTGTCGTGGGCATGTCGTATGCGGCTGTTCCCCTGTACCGACTCTTCTGCCAGGCCTCGGGTTACGGGGGTACGGTCAAGAAAGGTCACGGCGGAAAAGTGGAGCATATGCAACCTGTGACAGACCGTCTCCTTACGATAAAGTTCAACGCCGACACCAGTGCTACTATGCAGTGGCAGTTCAAACCGCAGCAGAGGGAGATTAAGGTGTGCCGTTTTATATTACCACTCACGCGCGTGTGCAGATGTGGGGGGGAAAGGAAAAGGTGTATATCAGTGCCAGCTACAAATAACCAACTAACGTGAATATCTTTTATGATTTTAATAAGAATGATTTTTAATTTAATTTTAATTTTAAGTTGGTTAATTATTCTTATCACTTGTGTGTATTTGTACCGTATATTGGTTGCGTGTTATGTATGATTGTGATGGCGTTATTTACAGAGTCACCCTCCTCCCTTCTCCGCCTTGAACTATTTCTCTGCTCGTTGCTCCTGCAGGTGGTGCCTGGGGAAACTGCTCTTGCCTTCTACACAGCCTACAATCCAACGGATTCCCCCATCATTGGGATATCAACCTATAACGTCATCCCTTTTGAAGCAGGACAGTACTTCAACAAGATCCAATGCTTCTGCTTTGAGGAGCAGAGGCTTAACCCAAAGGAACAGGTATGTGGTGATGGTGGTGGTGATGATGATGATGGCATTGGAGATGATGGTGGTGGTGGTGATGATGTACGATGATGATGATGGCATTGGTGATGATGGTGGTGTGATGGTGGTGTGATGTGATGGTGGTGGTGATGATGTACGATGATGGCATTGGTGATGATGATGGTGATTGTGGTGTGATGGTGATGATGGCATTGGTGATGATGGTGATTGTGGTGTGATGGTGATGGTGGTGAATATTATTATGGGGGGCAATGTGATGATGGTGGTGGGGATGATGATGGTGTGATGTTGTAGGGATGCTGTGGGTTTAATATGAAAAGTCTGGGATTGGAATTCCACTCTTATAATCCGAAAGAAATGATTGATGTACGTGGTTACGTGTGTACACTCATATATTAACCCTATGCGTATTCCACAGGTGGACATGCCTGTTTTTTTCTACATTGACCCTGAGTTCAGCGATGACCCTCAGATGGCCAAAGTGGACACAGTCACCTTATCTTACACCTTCTTTGAAGCCAGAGAAGCAGAACATTTGAAAGTGCCTCCTTCTGTTCATAACTCTGTTGCTGTGTGAAGTTCCCACTGTGCTATACACCACCTCCTGATTACCATTTCTATGTTAGCATTTGGGCTACTGCTGTTTCATAAACTCTATTAGTGCCCCCCCTCCCCCTCCCCCCTCACTTGGCAACGTCAAAGTTGAACTTTGACTCTAAAAAAATGCTTTGAAATGGATATTGTTGTGCACATCAACCCTGATCATCATATCCTCTTTATGAACATTTGGTGTGAACTAGATTTCAAATCCACTAGACAAGCACCTGTGTGTTTTGTCAACCAACCATTTAAAAAACTGACATGAAGCTTGCACAAAGCATGATGATTTGTGTTCCTGGAACCGAAGGACTTCAATTACTGAATGTATGCGCTGTTATTTTCATGATACCAACAGTACAAGGGGGGGGGGGGGGGGTGAGAGAGAACTTTGGCTTCTATATATATATATATAATGTCCAGCCAAAATCAGGCTTCTGGGGTTATAATTTAAATTGCTTGTTACATATCACTGTACAATGCTTTCCTCGTACACATATTTCCACACCATTTTACTGATTTTGGTGGTCTTGGCTATTTTCTGCCAATCTGCAGGGTTAGAATTCCAGTATCTGTGTAACCACCAAATTCGTCCTGTATTTGTTTGCACATTTCATTAACACAAGCCCTATCAAGATCAAGCCATCCCTTCTCCTCCTTAACACCTATCAAGCCATCCCCTCCTCCTTAACACCTATCAAGCCACACCCTCCTCCTCCACACTGTTTTTTTTAATAGGAAGGATAGAACCACAAAAACACCAAGGTACAGAGGTAGACCAGTCACATGTAGACATATATACATACCCATGATCAGTAGATACAATATGTACACACATTTAACATGCTGGCCTTTGACGGAAAAAAAAAAAGTTTCATCCCACTTAGATGCCATTCTGTTATATCCTGGTATGAACGCCTGGTCTATAGTAGTTGTGTGTCCACTTTTATGTTTCAAAAAAAGAGAAAAAAAAATTATTTTTTTTCACTGCTAGTCTAGTGTGGGATGCTCAGCCAACATACCAACCGTCTAAACACCCTGAGTTGATGATCAGGCAGACAATATCGTTGTGACCCTTGTTCCTGGCCACCTCCAAAGCAGCCTGCCCGTCCTCGATCATGTTATTGAGCACAGCTCCCTTGTGAAGGAGATAAGCCACCATCTCAAGATGGCCGTTGGCGCAGGCCAGCTTGAGAGGCGTGTCGCCGCCCCTGCTCTTCTCGTATATGGATGCCTTCCCCACCTCCACCATCTTCTGGACCAGCTTTGTGTACCCTTTGCTCACCGCCACGTGGAACGGCGTCTGCCCGCTCGCGTCACACGCGAGGCAGTTTGCCCCCTTCTCCACCATGTAACCAGCGACCTCCAAGTGACCGTTGTACACCGCGTGGTGCAAGGCCGTCTCCTGCCGACCGCTCGTCTTCACGTCCGTCTTCACCTGCTGGTTGAGCAGTATCCTCACCAGCTCCAGGAACCCGCCGTTGCAGGCGTCGATGAGCGGGGACCAGTTGCTGTGGTCTACCACGTCGCACCGAGCTCCGTCCTTGATCAGGAGCCTCACCACCTCCGTCCTCCCTTTGAGGCAGGCCAGGTGCAGCGGGGAACGGCCGTCGTTCGACCTCACCTCAATGTCCACCCCGTGGTCCAAGAAGAGCTGGACAGTGTCGAGGTGACCCTCCTGTGCCGCGAGGTGGATGGATGACCAGCCGTCCTTGTCCTGGGCAAGGAGGTCGCACCCGTGCTCCAGCAGTATCTCGCAGACCTCCTTCCCGCCGTTGAAGGCGGCCAAGTGGATGCAGTTCCTCCCCGTGTCTATCATCTTGTGCACGTCCGCCCCGTGCTTGAGCAGGACGCGAACCACCCCCGTCTGGCACTTGTTGCAGGCCGAGTGGAGGGGCGTCCACTGCTTGCAGTCCAAGGCGTCCGACTGCGGGCAGTGGTCCAGCAGGAGCTCCACAATGTCCGCGTGACCGTGCATGGCTGCCAGGTGCAGAGGTATCCTCAGGTTGTTGGCCTGGATGGAGGCGTCCGCCCCTTTGTCCAGGAGGAGCCTCACGATCTCAATGTGACCCTCCTGGGCCGCGAGGTGGAGGGCCGTCCAGCCGTCCTTGTCCTTGAGGTGCACGTCGATGCCCCTCTCCACGAGGAACTCGGCCACCTCCCTGTGCCCGTTGAAGGCGCACAGGTGGAGGGAGTTGCGTCCCATCTGGATGACGGCGTTGATGGACCCGCCGTGCTCCAGCAGCAACCTCGCCGTGTCCAGGTGACCCTTGTTGCACGCCGAGTGGAGCGGCGTCCACTGCTTCCCGTCGGCCATGTTGATGTCCGAGTCCCTCGCTATCAGGTACTCCACGATGGCGGTGTGGCCCGACGAGGCGGCCATGTGCAGGGGCCTGCGCCCGCTGTTGGAGGAGGCCTTCACGTCCACCCCGCTGTCCACGAGCAGCACGACGACCTCAAAGGACCCCTCCTGGGCGGCCAGGTGGAGGGCGGTCCAGCCTTCGTTGTCGCGCGCCCCGGCCTCGACCTTGCACTCGAGAAGCAGGGTGCAGATGTTGGCGAAACCGTTGAAGGCGGCCAGGTGGAGGGGGTTCCTGCCCCCGCCGATGCGCGTGTTGACGGCGGCCCCTTGCTGTATGAGGTACTTGGCCAGGTCGTAGTGGTTGTGGTGGCAGGCGATGCAGAGGGGGGTCCACTGCCTCGTGTCCTTCATGTCGATCCGGGCCCCGTGGTGCAGGAGGTACTCGACAATGTGCCGCTGGCCCTTCATGCAGGCGAGGTGGATCGGGGAACGCAGGTTGTCCGCCTGGACGTTTGCGTCCGCCCCGCGCAGGACCAGCTTCTCGACTATCTCCAGGTGGCCCTCCTGGGAGCACAGGTGGAGCGGGGTCCAGCCCTTCTCGTCCTTGATCGTCCAGTCCGACCCGTGGTCCAGGAGCATCTGCGCTATCTTGGCCCTCCCGTGGTAGCAGGAGGAGTGGAGGGGGATGCGCTTGTTCTTGGCGCGGGCGTTGACGCTGATGTCCGGCTGATTCAGGAGGAGCTGGACTATCTTCTCGTGGCCCTCCTGCACCGCCAGATGCAGGGGGCTCCAGTCGTCCTTGTCCTGGAGCATGTAGTTGATCCCTTTCTCCAGCAGGAACTCGGCCACCGTCGCGTGCCCTTCGAAAGCGGCCAGGTGGAGGCTGTTGCGTCCGCTGTCGATGGTCTCGTTGATCTCGGCCCCCCTCGCGACCAGGAGCCTCGCTATCTGGTCGTAGCCGTGCTGGCAGGCGACGTGGAGGGGCGACCATTGCTTCGTGTCCTTGGCGGCGATGTTGGCGCCGTGCTGGAGGAGGTAGGAGGCCACCTGGGTCCTCCCCTTGAGGACGGCGTTGTGCAGCGGGGTCCTCCCGTTGTTGGCCCTCACGTTGGCGTCCACGCCTTCGCAGTTCTTGGACAGGAGGAGGGTCACAATCTCGAGGTGTCCCTCCTGGGCCGCCAGGTGGAGGGGGGTCCACCCGTCCCTGTCGCGGGACGCCACCAGCTGCCTGTAGTCGGCCGAGGCGATGACGTGCTCGACGCACTTGAGGTGCCCGTGGAAGGAGGCGGCGTGGACCGCGTTGCGTCCCGTCTTGCTGGTGAGGGCAAAGTCCGGCCTGTAGTCGCATATCACCTTGACGACGTCGGGGTGACCCTCCTGTGAGGCCAGGATGATGGCCGTCCAGCCGTCCTCGTCCTGAATGTTCACGTCCACGTTGCCCTCAAGGAGTACCTTGGAGACCTCGACGAACCCTTCAAAGGCGGCCAGGTGGAGGGCCGTCCTGCCTATCTTTATGGTGTCGTTGGGGTCGGCCCCGTGCTCCAGGAGACGCTTGGCCACCTCCACGTGACCGTAGTGGCACGCAAAGTGGAGGGGTGCCCAGCCCTTGTTGTCCTTGACGCGGACAAAGTCGAGCGACTTGAGGCACCCAAGGAGGGCGTCGACCAGCTCCAGGGACCCGCTGCAAGCCGCCTCCTGGAGGGAGGTGGCCCCCGAGGTTTTGTTCACGCACTGGGGGTCGGCGCCGTACTGGAGGAGGACCTTCACAATATCCACGTTGCCGATGTTGCAGGCGATGTGGAGGGGGGCGTAGCCCTCGCCATCCAGGACCCCCGTGTCGGCGCCGTTCCGGAGGAGGAGCTCGCAGACCTCCTTGTAGCCCCCCTCCACGGCTAGGTGGAGGGGGCCAATGACGGAGCCGAAACCCTCGTCGTGGACTAGATTGTTGATTGCATTGTTGGCGAGGTTCTTGTCGGAGAGGAGCTGTTCGACCTTGCTTAGATCGCCGTCTGCACATGCCGCGTGTAATTCTGACCCTGAATAGGGTTGTGCCATGGCTTCTGGGGGATGTGTACTAATGATGCAAAGGTGTGTGTGTGTGTGTGTGTGTGTGTGTGTGTGTGTGTGTATGTGTATGTGTATGTATGTATGTATGTGTGTATGTATGTATATGTGTGTGTGTGGGTGTATTTATGCATATGTATGTAGTTACATCGTTACGCATAACAAAAGGGGGTGGTGAAGAGGAATAAAAGGGGGGGGTGGGGGGGGGGGGTGAAACGGTTTAGACAGGGCAATGATTTCCACCTGGTAGGTGAGCTCATTATAAGTGAACTACGTGAAATTATGCATCCATGTCCATTAAATTAGAAGGGGAAGGGACTCTACTCTATAGTTATGTTCGCCATTTGAAATTTAAAGTCAGGTCGTACACGTCAGCGCACATACACACTACGCACGCAAACACGCGCACACACATACGCGCGCGCGCTCATACGCACACACACATACACACACACACACACACACACACACACACACACACACACACACACACACACACACACACACACACACAAACAAACACAGCCGTACGGACCTCTTGGTCTAAGGCAACTAAGATTAGTGTAAAGTACGCTCAAACTTACCAAGTTGACTTCTGACACTAAGAAAACTTCAGAGTGTAACCGTTTCAGCCATTTTCTGATTTTAAACACACCCACCAAACCACGATACTAATTAAGCAGATTGGTTCCTCTCTCTAGTCGATATGGTCACGTGACGTATTTAAAAAATAAAAAAGTAAAAATTCGGTACATGTACTAAAGATTTTATAGCCAACCACTGCTGATTTGCCGGGTTTTGCTGAAGTAGATATGTAGCCTTTGTCTGTACAGGTGCACTGAAATAGATGACTGCATAAACTCCTATTTCTATGGAACTGACCATATTGTATATCGGACACGAATATTTAGGCACTTCCCAGATCAAATTTGTGGTGGTTGTATACTTGCACTCAGCGATAATGACATAAGTTGTAATGATGTGATGAACTGCACATGTTCATGGTGTGGATGAATAAGGGAGGGGGCGGTAGCAATTACGTCACCACTTGAGTCAGTTACCTTAACAACGTCACTTCCGCATGCGACACGAGACAGATAATATTCCAAATAAAAAGCCGATACGTTGTGTTCTGTAAACGTTGGTATTACCGTATTTGAAAGAGCAAAGATGTCAGACGGGAATACCGCTGGCGAATCCTGGGCCAGGTGGTTTCACGGAATTCGGCGTCCCAACGGGATTGTCTTAGTGACGTGGGAGAGGAGACCTAGCCGCGGTGGCTTGGTGGGAGCGGTCATATGCCTCGCCCTGTTGTTTCTCATCATCGCCGTTGTCTCGGTCCGCTTCAACGGAACCAACGACAAGTGGGACGAATGGTACGCCCCTGGCGAGACGAGGATCGGTTGCCACTCGAGTGTCTTTTGTAGCGGCGTCACACTCGAGAATCCCTCGCGTACTTCTCCTGCTTCCGTCTATCTCCTTCGGAATGAACCACAGCTGGTTCCTTCTCGCTATAATTTTACCATCACAGACAGCTTGATGCTAGGTTCGAGATACTACAAGGTTTGGAACTTCTACATGTATCCCGGCTCCAACTACACCTTCTCTAGCTGTCTGACCTCCGGATCAGTCGAGTATTACCTTTTCAAAGGACTCGCAAACTTCAAGAACTGGCACTATAACGATGGCTATGCTCTGGATTCAGCGTCGTATTCGAGTGTGTGTGGCGTGTCGCCCAACAAGACCCTAAGCCGTCCGTTCACGGCGGAAGACGAGTACTACTTCGTCCTCTACAATCCCTACAGGGCCGATGCCAAAATACAGGTAACAATGACGTTCAACCGCACCGAGTACCTGCCTCAGACGGGAGGCGTGGTTAATTCCTGTACGGCGTCACCATCGTCCAAATGCAATATGGCTATCCCGTACAGCACCGACTACACGATCCTCGTCGAGGCTGGCCCCCCTGGGGACGGCGACTGGGGCACCAACGTGGAGTTGGATACAGACTGCAACCCGCGCGTGTGGGTGTACGTGCTAATAGTCCTTTTCCCCACACTGGCCATCATTGCCTTGGTCGGCTGCATTGCTGTTGTGTGCTGCTGCATAAAAAGGAATCCAAGGTACGCTCCCCTGCCGAGCGTCATGATGCACGAGTTGGTCACAACTGCGAGGAGCGAAGACTCTGAGACGGCCCAACCTCTCAACCCTCCACCATACACCCCTGAGGAGGCCTCACCACCTTCGTACAAGCCCAACCCTCCTGCATACACTCCCTAATAAACTGATATGTTATGGCATTAGGTGTGCCTCAAATAAAGTGATTTGATATAAACGTGTGTGTGTGTGTGTTTTTTTTTTGATTGGTTTCTGTTTCTTAATTGTATGTCTTTTGCATGACACCATGTGGTCATTCTCAGCAAGGAGGGATTGGTTGAGTGGTTCTGCATTTCCAGGTGTGGTCTTGTGATATGGGCATGCTTAGTAAAACTACCCTACTCCATTGCTGTACCTCTTTTTGACTAGCATACTGATAGCCTTATAGTCCAGAGTTCAGGAGATGGTGTTCCAGCATGCACATTCTTGTGCAATCCTCCACATTCATGCGTGTGGGAGATTATTACAAGATATAATGAATAAGTTACATAACTTTTATAAATACAGATGTGATAGCAACAGCAGGGTGGGAAAACAGTGTAGCTGCCCCTCCTTCATGCATGTGGGGGGAGGGAGGTTAACTCTGCATAGTCAGATGGGTCACCTAACTCGTCGATTTCATTGTTTCTGTATCATTGAGCTGCATCAAACTGATTGAATTATTCTTGAAATAGGTCCAAAGTTGCCTACTGCTTACGTCAGAGCACTAGCTCTTACTATCAATCCTGTAATTCCTTATGCCGGCAGTTTACATATAGCAATGGAACGGGAGCACCGGGCTGAAGCAAAATCATGTGGCACGCGCGTACATGCTGACAACACACAAACGTGCCGCGCGGGCATGATCCAACAGTTATCCGCTAGTAGCTTAAGCAATAAAAAATTTACAGCTAGTTTCTGTTAATAAAATGTATATATAGATATCTCACACTATAGATAACACTCATACCGTTACGTGCATAAACCTGGCAGAGAGGATAGACTGCACGTATAGCGTCAGGTGTCAGGTCCGCGGGATGTTTACCGCAGGATGCTGACTTACGGGTGCCCAGATCAGCAGAATGTTCACTGACGTACCACCCAGATGGCAAGATGTTTATTGACGGATCTGCATGCAGGATATCATACACGGATATACACCATTGAATTCTGATTTGATTTTGGCAATCGGGCCACCATCACATTGTGATTGTGTGTACAAACTGTTCTCAGTCTAAATATCCATATATAGGCTTATAGTTATTTCTTAATAGTTTGTTTATCTTTTTCAATTTTTGTGCCCGGCCGGCAAACGTCTATGAAATACCTTAAACATGCTGAATTTATATCGATCTGTATCGAAAGTGGGCCGAGCGGCTTTGAATCGGGGAAGGTTATTAATAATCGCGGGCCGTAACTCAATCAATTACATGCATCAGTGTACAATATGGAAAAATTAAAAGTACGCAGCTTGTATAATTATTATAATATTAAATATATGACATGTTCGGCACATGCATGCACAAACGGTCCCAGCGCACACAACATTATATTTGAAGCGATGCATGAATAATCCACACTATGAGAAGACACGCCCATTGCCTTTTGGATAAAGCTGCTGAGTGCAGTAAAGAATGTCGGACGGAAACACGGCAAGCGCATCTAGGACCGGCAGGCTTCGCAGCCTAGGGGATAATAACATGTTTGCGTTCGTCAGATGGGCGCGGGTGAGGGCACCCAGCCGCGCGAGCGTGGCGGGAATGGTTCTTTGCCTTGCCCTGTTGTTCATCATCATCACCGTCGTCTCGATCCGCTTCAACGGAACCAACGACAAGTGGGACCAATGGTACGCCCCTGGCGAGACGAGGATCGGTTGCCACTCGAGCGTCTTTTGTAGCGGCGTCACACTCGAGAATCCCTCGCGTACTTCTTCTGCTTCTGTCTATCTTCTTCGGAATGAGCCACAGCTAGTTCCGTCTCGCTACAACTTCACCATCACAGAAAGCTTAGTACTCAAATCCGGATACTACCAATTCTGGAACTTCTACATGTATCCTGGCTCCAACTACACCTTCTCTAGCTGTTTGACCTCTGGATCAGTCGAGTATTACCTTTTCAAAGGACTCGCAAACTTCAAGAACTGGCACTATAACGATGGCTATGCTCTGGATTCAGTGTTGTATTCGAGTGTGTGTGGTAGGTCGCCCAACAAGACCCTAAGCCGTCCGTTCACGGCGGAAGACGAGTACTACTTCGTCCTCTACAATCCCTACAGGGCCGATGCCAAAATACAGGTAACAATGACGTTCAACCGCACCGAGTACCTGCCTCAGTCGGGAGGCGTGGTTAATTCCTGTACGGCGTCACCATCGTCCAAATGCAATATGGCTATCCCGTACAGCACTGACTACACGATCCTCGTCGAGGCTGGCCCCCCTGGGGACGGCGACTGGGGCACCAACGTGGAGTTGGATACAGACTGCAACCCGCGCGTGTGGGTGTACGTGCTAATAGTCCTTTTCCCCACACTGGCCATCATTGCCTTGGTCGGCTGCATTGCTGTTGTGTGCTGCTGCATAAAAAGGAATCAGAGGTACGCTCCCCTGCCGAGCGTCATGATGCATGACGTGGTCTCCGTGGCAATATCTGAAGACATGGAGTCGGCGAACCCCCCACCGTATACACCCGAGGAAATTCTGCCCCCCTCTTACAAGCCTAACCCCCCAGTGTATACTCCCTAATAGACTGAATTTGTAATTTGGCCGGGTTATTAACTGTGATGGTGTCTTATTTTTAATTGCTTGCTATTTTTCTTGCTGACATGATGATCAATTTTTAACCACGCGAGTTGCAATCACATTACTTTTGCAATCGCAGCAGTGTACTCCCTCATCAATCAAACGTGTAAATTCATTTATTCATTGTTGGTTACTGAATAATTGCACAACATTGTAATGCAATGCAACGCTTCAGGGTCACGTGATTCCGATGTGTCGGTATACAACTCTATTTTCTTTTTCAGCGGCGGGACCTGGGGTGAAGAGCGGCGGATTTTTTTTTCCTCCAAGGAAATAACACTTAACTTACTTGTGTGTGTGTGTGTGTGTGTGTGTGTGTGTGTGTGTGTGTGTGTGTGCATGTGTGTGTGTGTGTGTGTGTGTATGTGGTTAAAGTGGGTATGGGGGGGGGGGGTAATCGATGACATTTCAGAATGGTGCCATTAGCATGCATGCATTCCTATCCAAGCCATGCAAGTACTCCATGTTTGCCGGGAGTATTGCCAGTGTTTCATATATCTGATTTTAAATGTCAGAAATTTTCTTCCTCTCTTAGTACTGAATCAAAAGTTAATGAAACTAATATTTAATACCAACTTGCAATCTCAGGAAAAAAAAAAAAAAATTCCACACATAGAACTGTTCCAGGAGTTAGTGGTTAACCCAACCCACCAACCGGAGGACTTCAAAATTTAACATTAAACCCCCCTAGCCCGGCGGGGCCGCTCATTCCGGATGTATTTGCCGAACACACGCTCGTATATACATGAATCAGTATAATTACATGAGTGTGTCAAGGATAATATTAAACTTCGGAACGCT
>OY811981.1:1977989-2047989 GCA_963681505.1 Eunapius fragilis | reverse complement strand
CACGTACACCCACGCGCGGGCGTTGCAGGAGGTGCCGGCATCCACGTTGGCGTCCCACTGACCGTCGGAGGGGGGACCGGTCTCCAGCAGAACCCAATAGTCAGAGTTGTATGGGATGGTTAGGGTGCAGCTGGTGGTGGGCGGGGCAGTGCACGAATCCACCACGCCCCCTGATAGTGGCATGTACTCGACGCGATTGAAGGTCAGTGTCATCTTGACATTGGGCATAGGGAAGACGTCATTGTAAAATACAAAGTAGTACTCATCTTCTGAATTAAATTGCTGGAATTTAGTTGTGTTGAGTCCCCCACACTGGCTAGAGTAGAGAAGGTAGTTGTAATTTGAACTGTATGGAGAGCTCACCCAGTTGTCGTAGCTGCTTTTCCCTTTGATGACGTAGAATTTGATCGATCCTGACACGAGACAGCTGGACAGGGTGTATGTGGATCCCGGATACAGGTAGAAGCTCCAGTACTGATGGTCTCTGTAGCCGACTGGAAACTGGCTTGTAACGGTGAAGTTGTTCGTGGCGCTCAACTCGGGCTTTTTCTGAAGAAGGTAGACGGTCGCAGAGACGGTCGAGGTCGGATTGTTGAGCGTCGTGCTCTCGCAGAGGGTGCTGGAGGGATCCAGGAGGCGGGTGTCGCCGGGAGAGAGATACGAGGCGGAGACAAAATTGTTGTAGCGTGCAGCCACTACGGCCACGACTAAGATAATTAAAATGGCGATGGCAAACGCGACGAAGAACCTGCTCCAGGCTCTCGCCTCCCAGTAGTAAGGGCTGCGCCAGCCGTACCCCCACCAAACAATCGAGGGACCCACAAAGACGGCTGAGTTGTGGTGATGATGATGAAATCCGCCACCGTGAAATCCACCACCGTGAAATCCACCACCACCTCCTCCGACATGTCCCCCACCGTGAGGCATCGCTACACAGGAAACGCAAAATTGTAGCACGTGACGCCGCACGGCCACGAAGTTATGCACTGACATCACTCATATGTTTCGTCATAGACAAACGAGTATTTAAAGGTGGAAGGAAGTTCACGTGGTATACATTTGAAGCAACGCATGCCAGCCTGCACTCGGCGACGTAAGTTACGCATGTAAACGACACAGTAATGGCCCGTTTGAAATGTAAGTAACACATCTGCTTTTCAGGAAAAATAGCTATCCATTTTCGTAATGAAATTCACTGCTTTCACACTCTAGATCACGAGCGGGCAGTTCCAGAGTTATTTTTAGCGGATGTACTGACTACTTGGTATTGTACGGCATATCCTCTATAATGCCTCCAAAACTAACTCAAAACCAGAAATGGTTCTTCTTAATTGGCGTGGCCGTAGCAGTTGTGGTTCTGGTAACCCCCGTTACAGTGACCTATCAAAAGATGAGTCGTCCTCTGTCCTTCGTTTTTACTCCCGGCGAAACCCGCATCGTGCCACTTTCGAACACCTGGTGCCAGGCTACGACGCTGTACAGCGGCTCGCTAGTAACAGTCGCGACATCCCTGTACCTTCTCCAGACCACGCCAACGCTGACCGCTACGAGCAACATCACCTTAACGAACAATGACATCCTCTCGTCGAATACCTACAAGTCTTGGGCCTTTTATCTCCACCCGGGATCAAATTTCTCGATAACAGGGTGCGTGAAATATGCGAATTACAAGGTCCAGTTCTTAGCCATCAAAGGGAGAAGCAGTTATGACGCCTGGGTTTCGAGGCCTTCGTACGCCACAGACAGTGGAAATTATTACGCAATCACCTTCAACAACCTGTGCAGTAACAACACGGCTAATCTAGTCACGTCCGGCCTCACGCTTGCTTCAGAAGACGACTATTACTTTGTAGTCTACAGTAACATTAATTATCTCGTGTTCACCCTGTCGATCAAGCGTACCGAGTATGTACCTGTATCTGGAGGTGTGGTTCGGTCGTGTACGACAACGCCTTTCTCCCGCTGCTCTCTGAACATACTGTACAACTCCGGTCAAACGATCCTCGTCCAAACCAGCCCTGCCACCGACGGTGACTGGAGTACCAAAATAAACGTTTCCACCTCCTGTGAAGCGCGCGTTTGGGTGTACGCGGTAGTTGAAATTTTCATGGCCATCAGTGTAGCGCTTGCCACTCTCGTCTTTGTACTCTACATTCGTCAGGACTGGATAAAGAAAGCGATTCGGTTTTTTACTCCACGCCTTGTTCCTGCAACCCAGGCTGCACCTACGCCAACATATGCCCCTCCCACAGCGGCACTACCTGTGGAGAAACCACCTGATTACAAAGACTTGCTCCCTCCTCCTTATTAGTACGCACATGTAATAACTGTGTCATTATGTCTGTACAGTAGTATGTAATCTGTTAACAGCTACTTGCAATAGAAATAGATTAAAAGGGCCTTTATAGGGGCGGCTCCGCGTAACACTCTTGACGTGCGTGCGCATATTTGAACTGCGCAGGCGCTAACTACTTGGCCCCGCAGCTAGCTTCGGTTTGTATTAACACCTCTCTCTCCGGCATCATGGATTTTGGTTCATGTGCCGTGATCAGTGTTGGGCAGTTCATTGTGTCCCCCAGCCCGGCTCCACTCACACTGGAGGCGTGCCAGGAGGGGTGCTCCTTCCGGTATCGGTTACGACGGGGAGCGAGTCCGCCAAACCGTGCTAGGGGGTGCGGGGTCGGCCCGAGGTACGGAGAACCCGGCCCCCTAGCCTATTAATTAATGGCACTTTCCCCTACATCATCAATAAGGATTCACATTCAAGGGATTATCGTGCTGCTTTCCAATCCCTTTTGTGCCATTTTATATACTTCACAAAAGCGTGGATTGCTTTATTCCACAGAAAATAGTTTAGAGATCCAAATCTGAACATGGTGAAAAGCAGCGCATTTAACGTGATTGAAACTGACAGCAATATTTCCTAGTATACCTATGCGGTACAGTTAGATTATTCATGGCTACAAATTGAGCCATATAGTACCTTCAGCTTCCTTTAATTTTTAATGCACTTTTAGAGCTACTGAAATTCTGTCATTTTTGCTATACCTTCACCATAGGACTAAATTGCAATTAAGGCTCACAGCTGTTTGCAGCCATATATTTCATGGACAATAAATGCGTAATCCAGAATTTTGAAATGTCCTTGAGAACCAGATAGCTGAAGCATGGGCATGTAGGGAAAAAAAAAAAAATCAAAAGAAACTACAATGTTCGCCACAGTAGTTAATGGCTGATAAAAAGTGGTTAACCCTTAGAAAGTTCAGATTCAAGCTGAGCAAGACATATGCCCCAAGAATCCTGCTTCTGAACTCAGTGCACACTTATCTGTGTACTGTAAATAGAAAACCAATGTTATAAAACAAACCAACTGGAGTGAAATAAAATTCTTTTCAAGAATGTTTACAAGAGATAGGATCTTGTTGTGAGGTCTTAAGGCGACCATACACTAGGCAGCAATGTTGCATGCAACTCAATGAATCCAATTATATTTTCAGTAAGAACATTAGTTTACTGAAATTCAGTGTTGCACGCAACATGTTGCCTTGTGTATGGTTGCCTTTAAGCGCAATATGGTCAGCTCCTGTTAAGTGTATCTGAACAGTCTTATGTAGAGCTAGGTTTGAGAAATCAGAGGTTAGTTCAGTAGGACATTTACAACCATTCTGTCAACTGCTTTATTAAAGAACACGCCAACTCTGTTTAAATGGTCATATATAAACAGTGGACTAAACAGTACTAAACAAAGCATATACTCTCCTTAGCCTACTTCAATGAAACACCAGACATCAGGTGGTCCATCCTGGGAGTGGATGAGAGATTGCCGCTGGCAACAAGCGTGGGTCTAGTGGAAAACACAGCCCTAGCAACCTATCGTTGAAAAATGAGCGACATCAAAGCAGAACACTTACATACACACACCTGCCCTACCTTAACCAAGTCTTCCTTTGTCAGTGAGTCAATCTGTTTGAAGGTCTCTTCCACAGGGAGGTAAGCCCCTTTTATAGTTAGCTGAATAAAGATAAACAAACAGCATCACTTTGGCACATGTGGCATGATCACTCCGGAGTAGACGTACATCACACCACCATCTAAAGTCTATCTTACTACCACACCCACCTGCACACCAATATCATCACTTAAGACAAAACTGCTCTCAGTGGACATGGCCAGGTTTGCTTTCAGCTGGTTTCTGCCAATTGTAACACAAAAAAGGAGTCAACACTCTTATAACCCTCCCCCCCCCAATAGTTTGTGTCAACACCCCTTTTAACTCCCCCCCCCCCTCCCCCCCCACAACATTGTACCATCTCTCTCGCCAGATCTACTCACTTGGCTCTGACAAAGTCCTCGGTGCTAAGGTTTCCCTTGGCAACCTCACTGAATTCTAGTACTGCAGACTTGAGCACCTGAAAAGAAGGAAAAAAAATACTCCACAGTGCCTCACACTGCTCCATATAATGCCCACCTTCCCTGCCACACTTCCAGGGCAGATAACTGAAAGGCCGAACAGGCCAGAGTCTGAGTAGCTTATGTTCACCGCTGAAACCTAATACAATAAGCAAGTGATTAATTTACTATTTCAATCAATCAACCTGCTCCCTAAAGCCAAACATATATCATAAACTTTACACATGCACACACACACACCTATTTCCGTTTACACATGGCATGCCCATACTCTCACCTCACCACCACACATGATATGCCCGTACCCTCACCTCACCACCACACATGATATGCCCGTACCCTCACCTCACCACCACACATGATATGCCCGTACCCTCACCTCACCACCACACATGATATGCCCGTACCCTCACCTCACCACTACACATGATATGCCCGTACCCTCACCTCACCACTACACATGATATGCCCGTACCCTCACCTCACCACTACACATGATATGCCCATACCTCACCTCACCACTACACATGATATGCCCGTACCCTCACCTCACCACCACACATGATATGCCCGTACCCTCACCTCACCACTACACATGATATGCCCATACCCTCACCTCACCACCACACATGATATGCCCGTACCCTCACCTCACCACTACACATGATATGCCCGTACCCTCACCTCACCACCACACATGATATGCCCATACCCTCACCTCACCACTACACATGATATGCCCGTACCCTCACCTCACCACTACACATGATATGCCCGTACCCTCACCTCACCACTACACATGATATGCCCATACCCTCACCACTACACATGATATGCCCATACCCTCACCTCACCACTACACATGATATGCCCGTACCCTCACCTCACCACTACACATGATATGCCCATACCCTCACCTCACCACTACACATGATATGCCCGTACCCTCACCTCACCACCACACATGATATGCCCATACCCTCACCTCACCACTGCACATGATATGCCCGTACCCTCACCTCACCACTACACATGATATGCCCGTACCCTCACCTCACCACTACACATGATATGCCCATACCCTTACCACTACACATGATATGCCCATACCCTCACCTCACCACTACACATGATATGCCCGTACCCTCACCTCACCACTACACATGATATGCCCATACCCTCACCTAACACCCCCACACTTTACCTGAAAGGGAGCATCCGTCACAGCTGCTGCCGCCTTGCTGAGCCTGAAATGACCAACAGAATGAGCACTAATATGATAATGACCTCGAGCATACACACACACACACACACACTAAGACACTTACCTGGCCGTTGAGGTCCCACTACCCCATTTGACATATGAAAAAGCACCAAGAACATGCTGCAAGAAGACAAACCAAAGAATCACACCATAGCCACTCCCTCTCTACTTGAAACCCCTCCCTCTCTACTTAAACCCCTCCCTCTCTACTTGAACCCCTCCCCCTCTACTTGAACCCCCTCCCTCTCTACTTGAACCCACTCCCTCTCTACTTGAACCCCTCCCTCTCTACTTGAAACCCCTCCCTCTCTACTTGAACCCCTCCCCCTCTACTTGAACCCCTCCCTCTCTACTTGAACCACTCCCTCTCTACTTGAACCCCTCCCTCTCTACTTGAACCCCTCCCTCTCTACTTGAACCCCTCCCCCTCTACTTGAACCCCCTCCCTCTCTACTTGAACCCCTCCCTCTCTACTTGAACCACTCCCTCTCTACTTGAACCCCCTCCCTCTCTACTTGAACCCCTCCCCCTCTACTTGAACCACTCCCTCTCTACTTGAACCCCCTCCCTCTCTACTTGAACCCCCTCCCTCTCTACTTGAACCCCTCCCTCTCTACTTGAACCACTCCCTCTCTACTTGAACCCCCTCCCTCTCTATTTGAACCCCCTCCCTCTCTACTTGAACCCCCTCCCTCTCTACTTGAACCCCCTCCCTCTCTACTTGAACCCCTCCCTCTCTACTTGAACCCCTCCCTCTCTACTTGAACCACTCCCTCTCTACTTGAACCCCCTCCCTCTCTATTTGAACCCCCTCCCTCTCTACTTGAACCCCCTCCCTCTCTACTTGAACCCCTCCCTCTCTACTTGAACCACTCCCTCTCTACTTGAACCCCTCCCTCTCTACTTGAACCCCTCCCTCTCTACTTGAACCCCTCCCTCTCTACTTGAACCCCTCCCTCTCTACTTGAACCCCTCCCTCTCTACTTGAACCCCTCCCTCTCTACTTGAACCCCCTCCCTCTCTACTTGAACCCCTCCCTCTCTACTTGAACCCCTCCCTCTCTACTTGAACCCCTCCCTCTCTACTTGAACCCCTCCCTCTCTACTTGAACCCCTCCCTCTCTACTTGAACCCCTCCCTCTCTACTTGAACCCCTCCCTCTCTACTTGAACCCCTCCCTCTCTACTTGAACCCCTCCCTCTCTACTTGAACCCCTCCCTCTCTACTTGAACCCCTCCCTCTCTACTTGAACCCCTCCCTCTCTACTTGAACCCCTCCCTCTCTACTTGAACCCCTCCCTCTCTACTTGAACCCCTCCCTCTCTACTTGAACCCCTCCCTCTCTACTTGAACCCCCTCCCTCTCTACTTGAACCCCTCCCTCTCTACTTGAACCCCTCCCTCTCTACTTGAACCCCTCCCTCTCTACTTGAACCCCTCCCTCTCTACTTGAACCCCTCCCTCTCTACTTGAACCCCTCCCTCTCTACTTGAACCCCTCCCTCTCTACTTGAACCCCTCCCTCTCTACTTGAACCCCTCCCTCTCTACTTGAACCCCTCCCTCTCTACTTGAACCCCTCCCTCTCTACTTGAACCCCTCCCCCTCTACTTGAACCCCTCCCTCTCTACTTGAACCCCTCCCCCTCTACTTGAACCCCTCCCTCTCTGCTCACCTGCAGGACTCCAGCTGCCAAGATTTCTTTAGAATCACTAGATAGGCTGCAAGAGTAGCAGTGGTCACAGTACTGACATCACACCACACTGGCACCTTCACACTAGTACATACCTCACACCTTCACACTAGTAAATACCTCACACCCTCACACTAGCACATACCTCACACCCTTACACTAGCACATACTCACACCCTTACACTAGCACATACCTCATACCCTCACACTAGCACATACCTCACACCCTCTCACACTAGCACCTCACACCCTCACACTAGCACATACCTCACACCCTTGCAAGCCATTGTAGCATAGGTAAGAGAATCAGCTGAAGGAAGACGCACCTCTCCACCTGGAGCAGGGAACAGTGGGCACCCATATATGCTTAGACACCCACCATCGGTCATCCCACCCACATCCCTCACCCACCCTCATGCACCTACATCACCATTCACCCATGCATTCACAACCCACACCACTCGCCATCCACCAGTAGTGATCCATTTGTGCACACCACCCCACCAACCTTACCTCCAACGTACTCAGCCCACCAACCTTACCTCCAACACACTCACCCACGCCCCACCAATCTTACCTCCAAACTACACAGCCACGCCCCACCAACCTTACACTCACCCACACCACCTCCACCAACTTTACCTCCAACGTACTCAGCCACGCTTACCTCCAACGTATTCAGCCACGCTTACCTCCAACATACTCAGCCACGCTTACCTCCAACGTACTCACTCACACCACCCCCATCAACCTTACCTCCAACGTACTCACCCTCCCACCAACCTTACCTCCAACGTACTCAGCCATGCCCCCACCAACCTTACCTCCAACGTACTCACCCTCCCACTCAACCTTACTTCCAACGTACTCACCCTCCCACCAACCTTACCTCCAACGTACTCACCCTCCCACCAACCTTACCTCCAACATACTCACCCTCCCACCAACCTTACCTCCAACGTACTCAGCCTCCCACCAACCTTACCTCCAACATACTCACCCTCCCACCAACCTTACCTCCAATGTACTCACCCTCCCACCAACCTTACCTCCAACGTACTCAGCCTCCCACCAACCTTACCTCCAACGTACTCAGCCTGCTCTTCGGTTGCGCGGAGACCCTCTGGTATGGACCCAAAGTATGTAGATGCAGTCTTCTTGAGTTCCTCATGGCTAGTGCCTGGGATAGGAGGGGCACCACTTCACTGGTGCCCAGGCTATACATTCACTCACCCACTCCAACGATTATCATCCTTTTCCCAGTGTACCATTCTTCAACAAAGGACTTCAGCTAAAAAGACAAAATTGTAACATGTTCAGCATCACACACACACACACACACACACACACACACACACACACACACACACACATACACACATTCCAATAGGTAAACCCATTACATGTTAAAACACAGAGATGAGCAGCTAGGGGTGATGGGAGATCCTATAAGAACTGCTGGTTTTAACTAAACATAACTACGGCTCCCAGCATCAATATCTCCTAAACATACTTTGTTTTGCAGACACAAACTGTTTCTATTCAGTGTGTCAAGCCCTTTCAAGGCACAATGCATCTAACCATCTAACCATCTAACCAGTACAACTAAGGAGTAAAGGCCAGCAACATACACTGGGCAACATGTTGCATGTAACACTATGAATTTTTGCAAATTCTAGTATACATCAGTAAACTGATGTTAAACTGAAACTATAATTGAAATCATTGAGTAGCATGCAACAATGTTGCCTAGTGTATGATGGCCTTTAGACACAACCATAATATCATCGCTGTCAAGTCTAAAGGCCGACATACACGGGTCGACTTCCTGCCGATTTATCGTCTGCAACTCAAATGAATACGGGTGAAAATTCAGTAAACTAAAGTTTTACGGAGTTTTTACGCATATTCATTTGAGTTCCAGGCGATAAATCGGCAGGAAGTCGACCCGTGTATGTCGGCCTTTATAAGCCATACAATAGCACAGCAAGTCCCCCATACTACTGCCTAGCAACATGCCCAAATATGGTACGCTGATGTCTAATATAGAAATGCCATCTACATTAGGCTACACACAAGCTGTACCCATTAGGGTGTTGCTACGACATACAAACTCACATCTTTGTTAGTCAGCTTAGAGAGGTTGTAGGGAGGGCAATAGAGAGGGTTTGACAGGGCATTTCTGGAAGTAGAAGCAAGTACATGTGATATGTTTTATACTACTATTGCTTGCACATGAAGGGTCTCGTATCTCCAAAGCCCTCCCATCCGTTCATGCTTACCGATACGCCACCCTGTGAAGTTCCTCGATGACAACTGTTGGAGAGAGGAAGCGTGTGAGAGAGAACAGACGGTGTAACATAGCAGAGGAAGATCTTTATCTTGCATCTAGTGTGCGTAAATAGTTATATATCCTTGTGCCTAATGTAATTGTTTGTAACCATAGCAACACCATGAATGTGGTTATCAAGCTACACAAAGCAGGCACAGTGAGAGGCAGAGGAGGAATACAACACCTACAGGCAGCCATGGCAGAGCCATCATGCCACGTACCCTCTCCATTACAATCACACTGATGGAAACTACAAGGCAAGACAGAAGAGAGGCTCTACCTTGTGTGGGGTCAGTCCTAAGCTGAGCTAATTCTAGCTCCATTCTTTCCTTCTGATCGTCCACCTGCAAACAGAAAACACCAAATGGTCGACAAAGAGCACAAACAGGTCTGTCCAGTATCGGCACATCCTGACACCCGTGCATGGCAAAATATATAATCGGGGTCCCAATGTGCCAATAAGGCATCAATGGACCACTATACAATGTGCCATATACAGTGATGGGTGCACACCATATGCAGGTAACACAGGTCCTTGGCATACTATCGAACGTTGCAGTATTGGAGCCACAAACAAGGTCTTACACTTACCTCCCATGCCTGGAACTTGGAAGAGCTGACAACACTACCCAAGGTGGACATGACTGAATCACTGGAACGGAAGGTTTTTTTTTTAGAGATAGTTTTTGTGTATGATACACTTAGTAGTCACGTCATTCAACCTACAGGTTGCCTTTGAGGACGCCTGAGGAGTATATAAGGTGCTCCCTAGTCGAGGTGGCCCTGGAAGGCAACAGATTATAGATCACTGCTGTTTTGTGTAAACTGCTGTCTCACACACACACCTCAGGGTACCACCAATCAGATCAGTTTCCCTGGCTACTCGAAACGCTGTTCTGTCATTAGTTGACTACAAACGGTGGCATGGGTTAGCTAACGTAGTGTATTCGCCAACTTACCAAAAACGCACAACTTCTCAAGAGGTGGGAAAGCCCTTGCCGTTCGTAGCTCTCGTAGCGACTCCCGGCTTTAACAAACACTGATACTTGAGTGCTCACTGAGTTGTTTTCGACTGATGCTACAGTCACTCCGTTAGCCAATTTACTGACCTAGTCGAAGTGCCGTATAATAACAACGGCTGTATACCACTCTATTTATTGCGCACCTTCACTCCTTCTGCTGGCCGTTTTGCTGATTCTGACGTGAAGTGTATGAACGGAAGAGGCTCGGTCAAAGGTACTGCTGCGACAGTGTTTGCCCATCTCTGCGAAGCGTAAGAGTAAAAAGTATGTTTGAATTCTACACACCTTGGACGTTACAATACAGACTCAGAGCTGATGTGTGATGCACTGAAACAATACCAAAAAAGTTTTACCCACCCTCCGGACATGAGGAGTAAGTCTGTAAACACGAAGAGCCATTATTGTACCGCCGGGCTCCACCGCACGTGATCACCGTACAATGTAACTATTAAATGGTTATAGGCTTTATTTAATAACAATGATTTATCTTGCTTCGAGCAATTTAATTAGGAGTCTCACATATACATTTGCTGGAGTATTAGTCTTATATTGTTTGTTGTACCAGGTATATCTAATAGTATTAGTACAATTTATGTGTCCCCATTGTCAAGGCCAAGCCTTTGAATTGTGTCATCCATTCACAACTTCTGACTTTACTGGCAGTGGGTGTGGCAATGAACACCATGATTGCAGTACCACATCTCTTAGCATGTTGAGCCTACAAAACTGTATCCCCTCACCTCCCATGTTTGCACGTAAGAGCTCAGTGTCAGAAGTGATACATTGTTCACGCAACAAGCACAGAGAGAGCTGGATGAAGTGTTCATGCACCTAGACACCATTTGATAGTAAAAGTGTCCATAGACACCATTTGATAGTGGTTTGGTACTCATTAGGATAAAGGTGTCCATAGACACCATTTGATACTCATTAGGATAAAGGTGCCCATAGACATCATTTGATACTCATTAGGATAAAGGTGTCCATAGACACCATTTGATACTCATTAGGATAAAGGTGCCCATAGACACCATTTGATACTCATTAGGATAAAGGTGCCCATAGACACCATTTGATACTCATTAGGATAAAGGTGTCCATAGACACCATTTGATACTCATTAGGATAAAGGTGTCCATAGACACCATTTGACACTCATTAGGATAAAGGTGTCCATAGACACCATTTGATAGTGGTTTGGTACTCATTAAGGTAAAGGTGGAGGCCTCTAGAGATGAAGCTGCACCTCTTATGCACAGCTGACAGCACAGATACCTGTATCATCAGGAGGGGGGCTATGGCTAAAGAGGAAGGTAAAAAAGTGACGTGACATTCTATGCTTTGTGTGACTTTCCATAGGCACGTTCACAAGCATTTCATACAATGATTCCCCAGATGTGTACATCGGACAGGCTTGAAGACACAAGATACTGTCCACAGTGGGAGAAGCATACAACACCAACACTGTCCACGTGCCCTATATAATCCTGAAAGGAGCCCTCCTCATAGTCCATAAGTGTTACAATGTGTTCTAACATCAATGCAAAGAAGAGGGGAGGAGAAAGGGAGAGGGAAGGGAGGGGGAGGGAAGGAGGGGAGGAGAGGAGGAAGCAGATGATAGGATTAGTGCAGACACAGCCAGATGTCGTACCAACCTTGAGAACCAAAGGCCAAGAGATGGCCGTGTGGAGAGATGTCCATGCAGGTAGCCCAATGTGTCAGGGCCATCTTCCTCACTACTACTCTCTGGCTAAGGCTGTAGAAATGGACACAAGTCTCCTTCCCATAACCAGTGTAGACCAGAATGTCAGGCTCTGTTGGGCTAAATCGGGCCAGGCTTGGAGGGAGGAGATCATACTGAAACTGAAGAATTTGATGTGAAGACAAGAGTGTGATAAATGGCAGAAATAACAGAAAGAGAAGAGAAGGAAAAGAGAAAAGTACAATAGACCACACACACATGAATACAGACATTTGCACACAGCATACACACACAAACACACAAAACAAAACACGCACACACACACACCTTATCGCCTTTCTTTAGCCTTGTCCCATTAGGTGCCACTGGTGGCCCAGGAAACGTTAGCCAGTCCACGAGGCAGCACATGTCTCTCTTCCAGTTTCCATTCCACACACTCACCCTCCTGTCTCCACTGGCAACCAACCACATGTAGGTATGCTCAGGAAAATCCTTAGCAGGAATCTAAGACACCATATTTACAATATTGCATGTATGTGCATGTTGGTAATCTACTAATACTGTACAAACACTTGAATCTAAAAATTAATGCCATTCAAAATGACTAGGCCCCCAAATTCCCCTGCCCCCACCCATAAGGGAACTTAGCGTTCTAACACTCTGTCCTTCAAATGAGACAGTCCGACTATTAAGCCCCTCCTCCCTTTGGGGTGCAAATTATGTAGGATTGAGATTTTAGTATTTTGGTGTGACAATTCAAACAATAAAATTTACCTGAATTGAAATATCATTCCTAGACCAAAGCAATGCCCATATCCTACTGTCCAGCAATGGGATGTACCTTAGCAATGCACATACCCTACTGTCCAGCAATACCTTAGGAATCCTTCGTGTGGCATGAAGGTCAGTGATAGGAGCCCCCTGATGGTCAGAGATCACCCTCACCACCATCCCTGTTAAAGCATTAGTAACTGCTACAAGGCCATCAGAACAGCCAGAGAGGATCACATGACCTAGAGAAGAGAGAGAGAGAGAGAGAGAAAGAAATGAGTGAGAGAGAGAGAGAAAGAAATGAGTGAGAGAGAGAGAGAGAAAGAAATGAGTGAGAGAGAGAGAAAGAAATGAGAGAGAGAGAGAGAGAGAGAGAGAGAGAGAGAGAGAGAGAGAGAGAGAGAGAGAGAGAGAGAGAGAGAGAGAGAGAGAGAGAGAGGTGTAAAGAGTATAGCAAGCAAGTGAATCAGAGAGGAAACAGGAAACAAGGGCACATACCATCTGGTGAATAAGTGATGACCTTTACTGAAGATTGATGTGGTTGTAACTTTGTGATAATCTTCCCACTAGCTATGCTGCACACACGTACTGTACCATCCCTGTAACCCACAGCACATACAAGAGGGGTAGGGTCCTGCTCACTGACGGCAGGAGAGGAGGAGGTAGAGGCGAAGGAGGAGGAGGATGGAGAGAAAGCAACACAGGTGCACACCTAAAGGATACTAACTGTTAGAATATGCCCTTCCGCACATTTTAGACAAATAGAAGTACCTTTCTAGGGACCTGAATGAGCATGGACTGCTCCAG
Organism: Eunapius fragilis; assembly: GCA_963681505.1. Taxonomy (NCBI): domain Eukaryota; kingdom Metazoa; phylum Porifera; class Demospongiae; order Spongillida; family Spongillidae; genus Eunapius; species Eunapius fragilis. Next base: position 2,033,993 of record OY811981.1, on the reverse strand, counting down.
AGTATCTGACTTCCACAGGTGCAAAGTTCCCTCGTGACTACATGTAGCAAGGAGGCTTGAGTGTTCACTGAACGCTGCACCTGTTATCTAAACAACAAGCCAGTTTCGCTTTCATGAAAGGCATTGTAAAAAATGGTCATTTTATGCACTGCTTGTACATATTTAAATTAAGGTAAGCCAGGCAAAGGAAAAATCGCCATCATCCAATTTCTTGGGTCGTGCCACCCACCCAATTCTGCATATTTATCCATCCGTATATTTAAACATTGGTCCATAAATGTCCCTTCAACCTTCATTTTCTAAGACAAGGAGTTCAAGAAGTACTTCTAACTGCTAGTTACTTGCATCCAAGCTTGTTGCATGTCTTGAAAAGACTACCTGCACTCCCTTAGGGGCGTTCCCATATTTCAATCAGCACAATGATGGAATCAATCTGTCTTCATTTTTGTATAGCTTTTGCAATTATGTAACTAAATATCATAAAATCATTTGGCTGAGTACATAACAACTTGATCATAAGCTTACAGAGCTTGAGATCAGACATTTTAGAGTGTTTTCACCTTCGAGGTTGTTGATCATTAGTGCCCCATAGTACTAATAGCCGTTACACCACATGATTTTAGAGGCCATAAGTTATGTGTAATTAATGCTCTATATTGCCCCACCTCTAACTGTGCCAGTGAACGTACATATTATTCGTTAGCCGAATAATTGAATACATGAAGACCGTCTGTATTTCATTTCAATGAATGGTTCTCTTGCGAGAACCTTCTAAAAATTAGAGAAGACTCATCATATGTCCTCCTCCACGGAAATCTTTAGTAAAAGGCGAAAGATTTATTCGCTCTGAAGGAAGACCAGAGTGGCGATAATCAATGCGATGCTACATTTTGTACCCATAGGTAAACGACGCAGTTGTGGGTTGCTCTAGATAATTAAATCGCACCGGAAATTGTTCCGTTTAGTGTTGCCACTAATCAGCACAACCCACAACTACTTCGTTCCATGGGAGGGATAAAGGTGTAGTTCGATCGTAACACATCACTCTGGTCTTCCTTCAGAGCGAATAAATCTTTCGCCTTTTACTAAAGATTTCCGTGGAGGAGGACATATGATGAGTCTTCTATAATTTTTAGAAGGTTCTCGCAAGAGAACCATTCATTTTGAAAAGTCAAATAAAGACACATGTGTAGACAAGTCTGCTACGGGATGTTACTGCTGAACATAAATCCAACGTTTCCGATGGAAGCTCGTTACATGTTCAGCAGTAGCATCCTGTACTAGACTTATAACTATAACTTACCTTGTCTCCATGGCCTTTAATTATCTTGACACTTGATTTGTCATTCCAGCTAACATACCAAATGTTGCCTGCAGCACTACCAACAACTCCCTTAAGAAAAGGAAGAATATTTTTTTGCAACACCCCTCAATGCAGAACTCACAAGCTCCATCTTGGTGTCAAAGACTGCAGAGAAAACTGCACCATCAAGCTGCATTGAATTCACCATGGTTACCAGTGGTGGGCTACAAGAGCAGTCCACCTGCCACAGCTGGAGGGAACCACTGACACTACCAGTAATAAGTCTTCCCTTGTTGCTGCATACAGTCCCTGTATAAACCTTACAGATAAAGTAGAATATAAGTACACACAATGGTACCTATTTCATTTGGCTCTGCCCTCCAATATATCAGACACTTGTTTTCCCTCGTGTCCCACACAGACAACAGACCTTTGACACCATGTGCATAGTGAACAGGTGGCATGTACAAGAATTACAGGATAGCCTGACTAAAGATTCTTCTACTGACCTGTGCTGGAAGCCACAAACAGAGAAGATCTATCCCCATAGCAGAGACTGGTGAACTCTTCATAACGATCCTAAAAATGTACACACGAATTAATCAGGACTGAAGCATCACTACTACCCGACAGTTTGCTACAACTTTTGTTCTAAGTATTCAGTTAGAGCCATTTATAATTCTTCCACCTTCCGGGTGATTAGTCAATACTTTTTTTTTTTAAATTTATAAATGGATACTCAAACATAACAGCAGAAGAACATACATTGTGTTTTTTCAGAGCAGCAGGGACATCAGGCTTATGCAGCTAAAGACAGGAAATACATGATAAGAAGGGCACTTCAAGACCAAGCAGAAGGCGAAACAACTCACCTTTAACTGCACCTTGGCTTGGGCCCGGTTCTCCTCAACAAGCCAGAAGGAGATGGATGCCTCTGAACCCACTGTGGCAAATTCGTAGGGAGTGTTAGGGTCCCAGAGGGCCTCATGGACTGTGTGACTGAGAGCAGAGACACAAACAACCGTGTAAGTGTGCGTACTCCACAGAGCAAGGAGTCCTTCATGATAGGAGCCTGATGAAGGAGGGGAGGAGGAGGGCTGAAGTAAGGGTCAGGATAGATTATGTTAGCGCCTTGTAACTGTTATCCAATTTATATTTTCAATGTATACTTGGACAAATAACATCCCATTGTAGGTTTCCTTCTGGCACTGTATGCTTTCTACTACAAACAAATATTTGCAGAGGAGGACATATTCAAATGAAGTGAGTAAGTGTTTGAATGAACGCCCCTATGTAACGTTCTACAACACAATGGTGGTTATTTCCAGGCCCAGGTACATGATATGCCTGCAAAGCTTGTACATAACAGGGTCCTCGCAAAAAATAAGAGAGTTTTCTTATCCCTCGGTACTGTGATGTGTCCCCCCGGTCATCAATATTGTAGTCCCTTACCCACTGTGACTAGAAAACGATCGTCCCTTGAGTATGCCATGGACACTACTGCCCCAAGGTGGTAGGACAGAACCTGTGCATGTGTGTGTATGCAAGTGTATGGGAAGTGGGAGGAAAGAAATTCATACCATACCGAATATGCATACAGCCACACAACTACACACAGCCTAGTTATGTATGGCCACACATCTACACACAGCCTAGTTATGTATGGTCACACATCTGCACGCAGCCTAGTTATGTATGGCCATACATCTGCACACAGCCTAGTTATGTATGGCCACACATCTGCACACAGCCTAGTTATGTATGGCCATACATCTGCACACAGCCTAGTTATGTATGGCCATACATCTGCACACAGCCTAGTTATGTATGGCCATACATCTGCACACAGCCTAGTTATGTATGGTCACACATCTACACACAGCCTAGTTATGTATGACCACACATCTGCACACAGCCTAGTTATGTATGGCCATACATCTGCACACAGCCTAGTTATGTATGACCATACATCTGCACACAGCCTAGTTATGTATGGCCATACATCTACACACAGCCTAGTTATGTATGACCATACATCTGCACACAGCCTAGTTATGTATGACCACACATCTGCACACAGCCTAGTTATGTATGGCCATACATCTACACACAGCCTAGTTATGTATGGCCATACATCTGCACACAGCCTAGTTATGTATGACCACACATCTGCACACAGCCTAGTTATGTATGGTCACACATCTGCACACAGCCTAGTTATGTATGGCCATACATCTGCACACAGCCTAGTTATGTATGGCCATACATCTACACACAGCCTAGTTATGTATGGCCATACATCTGCACACAGCCTAGTTATGTATGGTCACACATCTGCACACAGCCTAGTTATGTATGGTCACACATCTGCACACAGCCTAGTTATGTATGGGCCACACATCTACACACAGCCTAGTTATGTATGACCACACATCTGCACACAGCCTAGTTATGTATGACCACACATCTGCACACAGCCTAGTTATGTATGGCCATACATCTGCACACAGCCTAGTTATGTATGGCCATACATCTGCACACAGCCTAGTTATGTATGGCCATACATCTACACACAGCCTAGTTATGTATGACCACACATCTGCACACAGCCTAGTTATGTATGGCCACACATCTGCACACAGCCTAGTTATGTATGGCCATACATCTGCACACAGCCTAGTTATGTATGGCCATACATCTGCACACAGCCTAGTTATGTATGGCCATACATCTGCACACAGCCTAGTTATGTATGACCACACATCTGCACACAGCCTAGTTATGTATGGCCATACATCTGCACACAGCCTAGTTATGTATGACCACACATCTGCACACAGCCTAGTTATGTATGACCACACATCTGCACACAGCCTAGTTATGTATGACCACACATCTGCACACAGCCTAGTTATGTATGGGCCACACATCTGCACACAGCCTAGTTATGTATGACCACACATCTGCACACAGCCTAGTTATGTATGGCCACACATCTGCACACAGCCTAGTTATGTATGACCACACATCTGCACACAGCCTAGTTATGTATGGTCACACACCTGCACACAGCCTAGTTATGTATGGCCATACATCTGCACACAGCCTAGTTATGTATGGCCATACATCTGCACACAGCCTAGTTATGTATGGCCATACATCTACACACAGCCTAGTTATGTATGACCACACATCTGCACACAGCCTAGTTATGTATGGCCACACATCTGCACACAGCCTAGTTATGTATGGCCACACATCTGCACACAGCCTAGTTATGTATGACCACACATCTGCACACAGCCTAGTTATGTATGACCACACATCTACATCTGCACACACCAGACACATCTGCACACACCAGCAGCAGCAGCAGCACACGAAGATCTGCATTGCCATGGTTACCTTGTAGCACTTAGCAGAACTTGTTTTCCACACTCTGATTTCACAAGGCGAGGATAAACCTCCTGAAATTCCAGCACTGGCAAGGAGACTTCCATTGTGCTGCACAGCCAGAGTTGACACCTCTCCAACATGACCTACATGGTACACAAATCGCCATTTAAAAAGATTCTACCTCAACTATCTCTTAACCTTCTCTCCCTTACCAACAAGCAGCCTTTGCTGCCCCGTCGATAGATCCTCAATAATTACAGTACCTCCGTTGGTGTAGGCGAACAGACCTTCATGACAAGAGATGCACACTGTGAGTAGTGAACAAATCTCTCCTGGCCAAGAGGCCATAATCTAACTGCTTAATTCCCATCCCTCTCCTCCCTTTCCCTCTCCTCCCCATCCCTCTCCCTTCAGCATACCAAACCTTACCTGTCGCTGGCTGCCACACCACATTGCCCCTCCCTCGTCCGCTGCACCCTAGGACCTTCTTAAGCTTCATGCCTTCCTGGTTAGCGGGAGCAACGTACAGCTGCTCTGAAAGAGAAGCATCTGGGTATCGAACGTCAAAGTGCTTCTGGGCGAGTGGTGCAGTGAGAGTGGGAGATGGGGGAGGGAGGACGTGTGAGGATGGTTCCACTAGCGTCGCGTCTTTTACTGGTTTCTACGAGTACAAGATTGTGCCCATTAAATACACACACCATTCAGATAGCATGCTATTTGCATAGCTTCCATTCACCTCCCAGTGACCACACAATTCACATACTAACTTTATCACTGGATCTTGGATGAACCCCTTCATTCTTTTGTTCTGCCCCTTCCTTCCTTTGCTCCGCCCCTTCCCTCCTTTGCTCCGCCTCTTCCTTCCTTTGCTCTGCCTCTTCCTTTCTTTGCTCAGCCCATTCCTTCCTTTGCTCCATCCATTCCTTCTTTTGCTCCGCCCCTTTCTCTTCCCCCTTCCTCTCTCCTAATACTTCAGATGTCCTCGGCTGAAGTCGTGGTAAAGACAGTGTAAGGTCTCCATCCTCAGCTATAGGACCATGATGTTAAAAGATGAGGTCCAAAGATGACCACGCAATTACATGATGCTCATATACCTGATGCTCATATACCTGATGCCCATATACCTGATGCTCATATACCTGATGCTCATATACCTGATGCTCATATACCTGATGCTCATATACCTGATGCCCATACACCTGATGCTCATATACCTGATGCTCATATACCTGATGCCCATATACCTGATGCTCATATACCTGATGCTCATATACCTGATGCTCATATACCGGATGCTCATATACCTGATGCTCATATACCTGATGTCCAACTGATGCCTCATTAGAACAGGTAGGTACCCCCTGCCTGGTACATGTGTGGGTGTTGTAGGTGTAGTGCCACAACTTACACCCCCTGCCTGGTACATGTGTGGGTGTTGTAGGTGTAGTGCCACAACTTACACCCCCTGCCTGGTACATGTGTGGGTGTTATAGGTGTAGTGCCACAACTTACACCCCCTGCCTGGTACATGTGTGGGTGTTGGAGGTGTAGTGCCACAACTTACACCCCCTGCCTGGTACATGTGTGGGTGTTGTAGGTGTAGTGCCACAACTTACACCCCCTGCCTGGTACATGTGTGGGTGTTGTAGGTGTAGTGCCACAACTTACACCCCCTGCCTGGTACATGTTGGGTGTTATAGGTGTAGTGCCACAACTTACACCCCCTGCCTGGTACATGTGTGGGTGTTATAGGTGTAGTGTCACAACTTACACCCCCTGCCTGGTACATGTGTGGGTGTTGTAGGTGTAGTGCCACAACTTACACCCCCTGCCTGGTACATGTGTGGGTGTTGTAGGTGTAGTGCCACAACTTACACCCCCTGCCTGGTACATGTGTGGGTGTTATAGGTGTGTCACAACTTACACCCCCTGCCTAGTACATGTGTGGGTGTTGTAGGTGTAGTGCCACAACTTACACCCCCTGCCTGGTACATGTTGGGTGTTATAGGTGTAGTGTCACAACTTACACCCCCTGCCTGGTACTCTGGGAGTGAACTCATGCATCCCCAGGGGCTCGTACACTGTGGGGTTGGGCACACCCTTCCTGGGAGACACAGACATGAAGCTGTTGTGCTGAGAAGGCGGGAGGGAGGAGAGGGAAGGGAGGGAAGAAGGAGGAGGGTGGGAGGAGGGAGGGAGAGAGTAGGGAGGGTGGGAGGAAGGAGGGCATTCTGCTGCAGGGTCCCATGGCTTGGAGTTGCCAAGGAAGTCCCAAAGAAAGACAGCATCCCCACAGGAGAGCACGTTTCTCCCATCTGCTGTGACCTCAAGCTGGGGGATCACCTCAGAGTGCCCTATGAACACCTGTGCATGACCCCAAGGTTACCACACTGCTAGTGGGGGTAGTGGGGGGGCCTCCCCCAGAGAAACCCCTAACCTGGTAGTGAGTGGTGTCTTGGGTCAGCATGTTGCTCCATACCTTCAAGGCATTGTCACCGGCCGTGAACAGGTACCTCCCATCTCTGCTTACTGTGGAGGCAGTCAAGGGACAGCCAAGTATTGCCTAGTAAGGGGAAGGAGGGAGGGAGAGTGGGAGGATGAATATATTATACGTACTTACATGTAATTATACATACATACATACATACATACATACATACATACATACATACATACATACATACATACATACATACATACATACATACATACATACATACATACATACATACATACATACATATATACATACATAAATACACATACATACACACATACACACACAAACACAAAACCAGGGTATGATAGCACCCTTATCAATGATGACCAAGGTATGATAGCACCCTCATCAATGATGACCAAGGTATGATAGCACCCTCATCAATGATGACCAAGGCATGATAGCACCCTCATTGATGATAAGCAAGGTATGATAGCACCCTTATCAATGATGACCAAGGTATGATAGCACCCTTATCAATGATGACCAAGGTATGATAGCACCCTTATCAATGATGACCAAGGTATGATAGCACCCTCATCGATGATGAGCACAGTATAACATTGTACCTCACATAGGAACTCTCCTGACGAGGCCCTGAACTTGAGAAGTCGAGAGGAAAAGGTGACAACTATGATCTGATCCTTTGGAGAGAAGAAAGCAAGTTTGGCCCTGTCTACTTGTAGGTGGTGACTGGAGACTTCAGACGGTACTGGCATTCCTGCCATAGGGTTAATGTCCATCCGCAATACCTGGAAGACAAATTGTATGGGAGAAAAGGGCAGTGAAGGAACAGGGGTGGAGAAGGGAAGGAACAGGGGTGGAGAAAGGAAGGAACAGGGGTGGAGAAAGGAAGGAACAGGGGTGGAGAAAGGAAGGAACAGGGGTGGAGAAAGGAAGGAACAGGGGTGGAGAAAGGAAGGAACAGGGGTGGAGAAGGGAATTGGAACAGAGGGTGGAGAAGCAATAGAGAAGGGAAGGAACAGCAATGGAGAAGGGAAGGAACAGCAATGGAAAAGGGAAGGAACAGCAATGGAGAAGGGAAGGAACAGCAATGGAAAAGGGAAGGAACAGCAATGGAAAAGGGAAGGAACAGCAATGGAAAAGGGAAGGAACAGCAATGGAGAAGGGAAGGAACAGCAATGGAGAAGGGAAGGAACAGCAATGGAGAAGGGAAGGAACAGCAATAGAGAAGGGAAGGAACAGCAATGGAGAAGGGAAGGAACAGGGGTAGAGAAGTGAAGGAACAGGTGGTGGGTGGAGAAGGTAAAAAATCAGCAGGATCAGAGAAGTGAAGTAAGTGGGGAGGGAAGAAGAAATAAGAGTAAAAAGGGAATGGGGAAGAGAAGCGGTATGGGAGTAGGGAGTAGAGATAGAAGAGGAACAGAAGTAAAAACGTGTATGGAGACGCAACATGCTACACCACAGCGATGGAGACACAACATGTTACACCACAGCGATGGAGACACAACACGTTACACCACAGCGATGGAGACACAACATGCTACACCACAGCGATGGAGACACAACACGTTACACCACAGCAATGGAGACACAACATGCTACACCACAGCAATGGAGACACAACATGTTACACCACAGCGATGGAGACACAACACGTTACACCACAGCGATGGAGACACAACATGTTACACCACAGCGATGGAGATACAACACGTTACACCACAGCGATGGAGACACAACACGTTACACCACAGCGATGGAGACACAACATGTTACACCACAGCGATGGAGACACAACACGTTACACCACAGCGATGGAGACACAACATGTTACACCACAGCGATGGAGACACAACATGTTACACCACAGCGATGGAGACACAACATGTTACACCACAGCGATGGAGACACAACATGTTACACCACATAGATGGAGACACAACATGTTACACCACAGCGATGGAGACACAACATGTTACACCACAGCGATGGAGACACAACATGTTACACCACAGCGATGGAGACACAACATGTTACACCACAGCGATGGAGACACAACATGTTACACCACAGCGATGGAGACACAACATGTTACACCACAGCGATGGAGACACAACATGTTACACCACAGCGATGGAGACACAACATGTTACACCACAGCGATGGAGACACAACATGTTACACCACAGCGATGGAGACACAACATGTTACACCACAGCGATGGAGACACAACATGTTACACCACAGCGATGGAGACACAACATGTTACACCACAGCGATGGAGACACAACATGTTACACCACAGCGATGGAGACACAACATGTTACACCACAGCGATGGAGACACAACACGTGGTGCTCACTTCATTCAGTGTAGTGGTGTCCACAACAGTTATGGTGTACGGAAGAGGGCCTACAAATAAAAGACGCTTCCCGTCATCTGAGAGACTGAGCGCCTTGGGTCCAAACTCCTCCCCTTTCACCACAACGTTAGCCAGGACCCTGATGATTGGACAGGCTTGCTGCTCAGAGTCATACATAGCCAGTGAACCTGACGAGGAAGCACTGAACAACCGCCGCCCATCAGGTGAGAAAACAACACCTGTCACCACACCCCGGTGTTGTCTGCGGACCAGAGCAGGGTATGTTAACAAATCCAATACAATATTTAAGACAGACGTGTACTTCCCTAGATGTAACTCCTGCCTCCCCTCTCCTCCCTCCCCTCCCCCTCCCTCCCTCCCAGACCCTCCCAACCACCATACAGCAGTTACCTGTGTTCTGCCAGTACAGTGGTGGTGGGTATGTGAAAGATTCGAACCACGCCCTCCTGTGAACCAGAGGCAAACACCTCTAGATGGGGATGGTAGCACACACACCTTCCCACGTCACCAGGTGCTCTGAAGTCAAACAACTTTGGAAGAAAAAGCAAAAAAAGGGCTGACATGTGCACAAAGGACACCAGCTGCATAAGACCTGTGCAACAGTATCTAGTAATACCAGCATACAATGTGATCAACATACCATCATGTAATACCAGCATGCGATGTGATCAACATACCAGCATGTAATTTGTACTGACAAACAGTGGCTATCCACCCTCCTCCACCCCCACTCACTCTTACTCTCCCCCACCCCTTATAAGGTATGCACAACATCTGCCCGACATCAACATCAAATTGTCACTAGATATCCATGTATCCACCTGTCCCTCTGATGGCCAGATGTAGATCATGTAGGCAAGAGAATACACTTAATGCATAAGATATTTAAAACTTCCCACCCCCTCCTAGTGACCTCACCTCCTACCCCTATGTCCTCCCCCCCCCCCCCCCCCCCCCCCCCGATAAATGTCTGGATCAGCATATGTGCCATTGCCACAAAACTTCCAGTGTGAGATCAGTGATGATACAATAGACTCCAGCCATGTAAGCAGTTTACCTGGGTGCAGGTGGCAGGGTCCCAGACCCTAATTGTTCCATCTTCAGAGCAAGTGATCATGTGGTGAAGGGAAGGACTGAGAGCCAAGCAGTAGATAAGGCCAGTGTGAGACCTCATCAGGGTGCAATGCCTGTGGGTACTGGCATCCAGGAGTCCAATGTTCCCCTATGAGAGAGGAGAAGAGAGAGGGGTGGTTTAGAAGGTTAGAAACATATCATTAAAATGGCTATAGACAAGTACATCTATACATAAATTATTACACACACACACACACACACCGGTACGCACCACCACACACGGACACACACACATACACACACACACGCACACAGATATACAAAGTCTACCATTTACCATAAAGAATACCAAAGAGGTGTGTGCACCAGTACAAATCGAAGCATGGCTGATATTCCAACAGCTAACCCTGAGCCTCCATACTCATTTGCCCTACTAACCCTTTACCCACTTGAAGAACATGTGTACCACTGGCTGTGGGGTTATAACCCGTGGTGTTGGCTATGGGAGCACAGGTGTTAGTAGGACACGTACTGAGGTGGTTCCTGCGATTATCCTCAGTCCATCTTGTGCTATGCTAACTGATGTGATCGGTGCTTCGTGCTCTGAGGGTGTGTGAACAGACCAACAAGGTAAGGAGACAGATTTGGAGACACCTTGCCATGCACGTGACTGCTGGATATAACCTGCCACACACCCTGGACCATCAACTGTACCCTCCAAAGGCCTCACACCCCCAGCGGCCAAGTCCTGGATACTTGTACCCAGACCTTAATTTACATGTTCACATCTGTACGTGACCACACCCACAAGCTTTGCATACCTATCTCCATGAAGACAGACAGGAAGTCGCGAGGCCATATCCTCACATAGCCATCGTCGGACCCTGTGACACAGAACACCTCGTGGAGCGACAGGCATGTGATGGCCACGCCCACACCAGGCAGAAGGTGCCACGCCCTCTTCACAGCAATGGTGTTGCAGCAGATTTCAAGCAAGTGTCCGCTCCGAGTAGATACATAGCTGCAAGTACACACAGTATCATCCAATTTTAAGGGCATACATAGATGCGCACATCCACATGTACACATGCACACACACATATACAAATATGAAGGTGAAATGTCTTGTCCTTTTAGTACTAGATTCGATACCTCTCCATACGCACCTTTTAATGTGGGCATGTGTGTAATGCGCGTAGTGACTCACGCGTGTTGCATGCATGTGTATCGGTACGAAGTAAAGGTGTCGCCTTTGTAAAATACTTGTGCACACATGCATGTGTGATGCAGGGTAACAGGTTTAAGCCCCACCCACCTCTGCCTTCATTTTTTTAAAAGGCTTTTGTTTAAATGTGACTAACTCCTCAGTACACCTCTTTTTTTTTTTTGCAAAATCATGGAGTATCGCTTTATTTCAAAAAGTGTTAATGATTACAGAGTTAAAACACATGTGAGTCATTTTTTTCCAGTGAGGGTGAGGTGGAGGTGGGAGGGAGGGGAGGGGCTTATATTACGGAACATGAACCACCAGTATGATGTGCATGTAAAACACATCATGAACCAGTGTGATACACATATGGAGTGGTCGTTCTTAATCATGAACCAGTGTGATACACATATGGAGTGGTCATTCTTACACATATGCAGTGGTCACTTTTACACATATGGAGTGCTCATTCTTACACATATGGAGTGGTCATTCTTACACATATGGAGTGGTCATTCTTACACATTTCTGATGCTAATGTCATCCTCACTGTAACAACCTGGTTCAAAGGCCACGTCAGTGAAGTGCAGCTGGTGGTGGCTCTCAAGGTTCACGGGACAAGACCTCAGGGATCCATCTTTGATGCGCCAAAGGCGAACATTGTCCCATCCACACGAGACCATCCTGGTACGGAGAAAAACAATGAGCACTAGGTGTTCACGTCATGCAAGCATCTAGGGTGGGGGTGCTAACATCAAACAACATTGATGATAGTCAGCATCATGCTGGTACCAGTGGCCCATGGACACCATGCTTGACACCATGCTGACACAACACTAATGCCATGTTGGCACAACATTAACAAGCTAACACCACCTGAAATATCACTAACACCAAGCTAACACCACCTGAAACCAAGCTAACACCAAGCTAACACCACCTGAAACATCACTAACACCAAGCTAACACCATGCTTACACAGCATTAACACCAAGCTGATGCTAATATACTTTTACCTTTTGAAGCATAATCCTAAGGCAATTGATTAATGATCGCATGCACACCACACCTCGCCAGCACGCCATACATACACTCCAAACATGCACACCACACCTGCATACTACCCTGCATACCACACCTGCACACCACACTTGCACACCACGCCTGCATACCACACCTGCACACCACACCTGCATACTACCCTGCACACCACACACCACACCTGCTATCATCAAACGATGAGATCCTTAGTCTCTCAATACCAGCCTCGGTATGGGACTTGGCCAACACTGTGACAGCCATCCCACGTAGAGCCTGTGATGTGTCCCATACAACAACCAGAGACTTGCCATGAGTGTCCTTACCAACACCACAGAGAACACCACCTGAATGGGAGAAACTATGGAGGGAGGGAGGGGAGGGGAGAGAAGGGAGGGAGGGGAGGGAGGAGGAGGGAGGGAGGGGAAAGGAGGGAGGGAGAGGAGGGAGGGAGGGGAGAGGAGGGAGGGAGTGGAGAGGAGGGAGGGAGGGAGTGAGAGGGGGAGGGAGGGAGGAAAAGAGGCAGAGAGCGAGGGATGGAGTGAGGGAGGAAAGGGATTGGTGATAACAGTGGTAGGTATAGGGGACAGTACTAAGCTCTAGGCCATAACACCTACCTGAGACAGAAGAGGCCGTGGCTGTGTGTCTTGAAGAGGGCAAGGCTTTGGCCACTCTCAAAGCTCCACACACGCACCACAGGAACAGGTCCTCTCTGACCAGAGGCAAGGAGGTTGCCATGGTGATTCAATGCGAGGCAGGACACCTGTATGTTGGGGAGGCAGAGATAAAGTGTTCTAGAGGATAACGGGAAGGAGTTTGGAGAAAGGATGTACTGGAAGAAAGGTGCACAGAAAGTACATAGGCCACAGAGCACTTAGCAGCAACAGATTGGATAAATACCTGCTACATCCACAAGCTTGACTGTGTTCATGATTATTAATAATTATCATAATTGCAAATTGTATTTATGATAATTATTGCAATTACTTTAACCTCAGATGGGATCGTGGCAGCGAAAAGGGACCTGAACACATGTTTTCAAATTATTTCATATTCTAAGAGTCACCTATGTCCTCTAAAACTTTCTTATGCACTGGAAATTAGTCTGTCCATCATGGAGTTACAGTGGCCTAAAGTTTTAAGTATACATACTTTTTAATTGCACACGTCTACTTTGCTGCTCCTTCCTGGAAATTTTTTATAATATGCGCTAGGTCCCTTTCTGCTGCCTCGATCCCACGTATAATGTTCCTTTGGCCTGTGATGGTTACCTGCTGCATGGGAATGGGACCTGCTACATGGGTATGGGACTTGCTTCATAGGTATGGAATTTGACGTGAGAACTAACCTTATCAGTGTGCCCTACAAAAAACCTCTGTACCCTTGTCTCAATGTCCATGTCTATGACAAGGCTGTGACAGGCATATATGACACTGGATCCTTCAGCACTGAACATAACCTGCACAGGTAGCAAAGGTATGTGACAGGTGTTCAGATGTGCCTGTCTCTGGTGCTGGACACAATGAGCTCACCTGACTGGACGTGTGACCTCCAAAACCCATCACACTACTCAATTTCATAATTGGGTCAGGTTGCAATGTCTAACAAGGGATGATGAAAGGGGAGGAGGGATGGGGAGGAGGGAAGAAATAAGAGTAGGGATGTATTTCGTTGGAATCTTCAAAATTTTATACATGCATCTTCATAATCTACATGAATGATTGGTTCAAAACAATACCAACTCACATGTAGGGAAGGTGCCTTGTGGTGGGTGGCCCCTTTAATAAGCCCCCTGACTTCTGTGGGCTGTAAAATACATATCATATAAACACACACACATACTGCATAAATGAATTACCTCTGAACACTTGTACCAAGTTGGTGGTCCATTGTCTGCCTTCTCGACCTCCACCTCCACCTCATCTTCATTCTCACCAATCCTCTCTTCCTCTGCCTCTGTTTGTTCCTCCTCCCCCTCCGCTTCTTCTTGACCTTGCTCCTCCTCTTCCTGGCCTTGCTCCTCCTCTTCCTGCCCCTGCTCCTCCTCTTCCTGTCTTTGTCCCTTCATTCCTTGCTTCCACTCCTCTCCAGTACCCTGATCTATTGTACTGTCACTCCAATCACACACCCCAGATAACTCTGCTCCAATGTCTGCATATTTGTGCACCTCTACCCCATGGTTAGTGGTATAGTTCACAAGTCTTCCCTTCCCACCACTAAGGGAGTGAAGAGAGGGTACCTTGCTGCCAATCAAGCTTGATGAGGAAGAAGTACTAAGCGGCTGTGAGTGGGGGGAAAGTGGAGGGGAAAAAAGCGAGAACGAAACACATACTAATTGAAGATACCTGAGCCAACTAGATAGAACACAGCATTGGGATTGAACTGTCAGAGCCAACACAAGATGGTACTGTCAAAACTACCAAAATCCCATCCATTTCAATATGTAAATATATCTTCTAAACCCATGATGGGAACTAACTTGTTTCCATGAACCAAACAAGGCAGAAAGGTCCCCTTCTGATAAGCACACGTACCTCCACTGCTATGCTGGGAATTGATCTGACTCCATCAGCCTTCTGCCCCACTATGGGGTCATCTCCAACGTCCTTCCCGTCCCTCTGGCCGATTCTGTAGCCCACCTTATTGTTGCCACCTACAACTGATGGAGACACTCCGTGCACTGCTCCCTCTTTGTCCCGCACAGAGGCCTGGGGTATGCCCCATGCCTTCCTAACGTGCTCCATCTTTGACCTTTCTGCACGTGTGTTCCTTCTTGATCTCATACCAGTGACATCACTGCCTCTTAACAAATGCAGTTTGCTATGTTCCTTTGCCTGTTTCTGTGAAGCCACTCCTCCTGCACCCAACCCCTTCCTGTTACCTGCATGAAACACTGCCTTCCCATCAGCTCCCTTCGTTTCCCTGACAACCAAAGGAGGTTTACTTTCTGTCCTTACTGCCTCCGCCATTTTTTTATTGCTTATCAACGACTGGGGCACATTTGTTTTTCCCTCCATCTTCTTGTCTCCAGGGTACAATAAAGGCATGCTTTGCTCTTTCTTTACAGCACTGATGGTTTGGTTTGATGACTCGGGGAAGCGAACGTAATCGTAGCGGTCCCCAAAGCGCTCCCCTTTTGGTACAGGGTACGTCATCTCCTTAGGCAAGGAGTGGACAGGTAGTGACCTGTTGTGGCCCTCCTCCACCCCCACCACCCCCACTGGAGGGCCATAGTCAACACTGCCCATGTACACACCCTTGACAAACATGTTTGAACAGAGCTTCACGCTCTTGAGGTGTACATACTGGACGACGGCATATCTGAGGAGGATGGCCTTCAGGTTGAGGGAGAGGATGACCCAGCGAGGGGTGGGCTCCAGTGAGGGGCGACCGGAGACGTAACCTCGGTCGACAACGGCGGCACAGTTTGTGTCTGAGTCGGCCCCAGGGACAAACGGAAACTGGAGCCACGTGGAAGTGCACTTGCATTCCTTGAACAGGTTGGAGAAGGAGACCCTCACCACTAACCCTGTGGAGGTAGCGGTCTCCAGGTGAATGACAAAGAACTTGGAGGGGATAGGGCAGAAGCATAGGTACAGGTACTGCCCCGTCAACTCCGCCGACTGAGATGTTGACTTGGGTATCTGGATGTAGTTTGCAGCAGGAATAGAGCCGGCAATGTGATACACCGTTGATTTAATGTCTCTGTCCTGGAAGACAGAAGGGCTAATTATTCGCAATACATTGAGAGCCGGCGGGCTTTTGTCACAGTTTCAATACAGAGGCTGGCGCTCAGAGTGCATGCTCACCATAATGGACGACACGTCGCCTTCTTTGGAAGAGTTCTTCCATTGTCCCACGCCGTATTCCTTGAACAAGTTCACAAAACGACACCCTATTGGAGTAAAAGGTGGAGGAGTGCAGTCATGAAACACACAAGTACCAACGGCCAGAAATTCTATTTAGGCTGTCGCCTTGCTTACCTGAAGACATGAACGCCTCACTTTCCCCGCGAATTTATAAATTTCGCGGGCGTGCGCGGACACGTTAGCAACGGCCCCCATGACAACCAATAAACATACCGATCGGGATCATGACGAGACGGCAGCCGGTTGCTGAAGGTGGATTATTTTCGACACCGAAAGCAACGTTTAGCAATGAAACACATCAACTCCTGAAAGGTAGTGATAACTGATTAAAGTACTTGGTGAACTGTGTCTTGTTCTGTTGTAGTGATGATGCAGGAGTCGAAATTAACCAACTTTCAACAGAGACAACTTTCTGAGAGGCTGAAAAGTAAGTCATTAAGAATGCCCGCCATCAATATTAGCAAACAGCCTCCGCCACTATGTGCATGTCAATATTGCAAACATGTGTGGCATATGAGTTTTAATTAAGCAGTGACTTCTCAACTTAATTAAAGAGAGAAGGAGCGTGTAGAAGTCGTAATACCGAACGACTCCCTAGCTTCCAATCTCTCTCTTGTTTGGTTTGACACAAAAAAAAATCACTTCTTCTACCCCCCCCCCCCCCAACCCGATGCAATGATGTTGAATATGTGTGTAGGTGGTGAATGCCTTCCTCTGAAATGCTCTCCTACATCAAGCAAGTCTGGGGCCACATGTACAAGGAGTAAGGCCCACCATACCAGGCCACCTGGAGCATCAGGTTTGAGACAGAAAGCAACAATTGATAAGATGATGCCTCCAAAGGAAGTGTACAGACCCACTCCAAGCAGTGAGTTCTTCAAGATATGTGTCACGTCCATACCCGTGTGCCTTTGCAGGGTTTGACTCTGCGAAGGAGAAGAAGAGACTTCAGAACATCATGGCTTACGGGAGGGAACTGGGCGAGCTTGTGCCAGCAAAGCCAGTGCCCCAAGACCAGGAGGAGAGGGAGGTGGACAGGTTTCAAGAAGGTACACTGAGGGATATGCTGTGGTGTTCTAACCTACTCGCTTCTGCCCCAGTTCTTCAGGAGATTGAGGAGAGGAAAACTTTTTTGGCTGAGATGGAGGAACTTGGTAGAGGCAAAGAACACCAAGCCAAGATCATGACTGAGATATCACAGGTTTGTGGCAGCCCATCTGGGTAAGACGGGGGGGGGGGGGGGGGGGGGGGGGGTTAACCACCAACTGATTGTTTGACCAATGACCACCCTCTTCTCATTGCTGTGCATGTACATCCATAGGGGGGAAGTGGCAGCGGAATTGATGAATAGCACATTTTAGCTTGATAAAAATGCTTAGTTTCTTTTCTTTTTTTTTTTTTTGCCTTGCAGAGAGTCAGGGAGCTTGAAGTGATTGATAAAGAGAGATGTTCAGAGTTGACTTTGGCACTAGAGGGTAGTAAACCTTGAATACACTTGATGGATCAATTTGCTTGCATAACACTTTTTAACCCACCTAATCACTGCGGCAAGGAAGGGGAAGTGTGAAACAGCTGAGTAAGTACTGTATGGAGGGAGATCCTGGGTCCAGTATTAATCTTTGGACTTTCCAACACTTACAAATACATATATAAACAAGATGGAACTATTAAGTTTTTTCATTGCCTGTTAATCTCCAACAACAAAATATTATTAACAGTAGATAATTTGAATGCAAAAACTGAAATGCTAAATCAAAGGACACACATGCCATGGTTGTGAAAATTGTAGCATATAAGGCTGTGATACAGGTATATCAGTGAGGATATGATTACACAAGTAAATAAAAACATTCTCTATGAGAAAGTTGGTGGCATATAGGATTTGAAGGCAATGGTGGTGTAAAAAGGAAGGAAACAAGGGTCTAGTAATAAGGAAAAATGGAATAGTCCTATATTTAGCACACGAACAACATACTATATCCTACATATAGAAATGTGCTAAATATAGGACTATTCCATTTTTCCTTATTACTAGACCCTTGTTTCCTTCCTTTTTACACCACCATTGCCTTCAAATCCTATATGCCACCAACTTTCTCATAGAGAATGTTTTTATTTACTTGTTTCATTGATTTTTATTCATACCCGATTATGAGCCGTATAGCATATTAAGTAATCCATCTTGATATGAGAGGGAGGTTGTAAAGGTACGACATACCATTGAGTGACCTTAACTCTTTTCGCCGAGCGAGATGCACGTTCAGGACTATGGCAATATCGCTGTCTTTTTTCAAGATCTGCTCGATACCTTGCACGTCGAGAGGTCCGTTCCTTTTCAGGATCTGAGGGGGCTTTTAAGGGGCGGCCGAAATAGAAGAGAGGTTATTAATTGTTGCCCCAGCGCGATGAACCCACAAACGCATTTTGTATCGGGCCAGAAGCAGACAGCACCCTCTCCTCCCCCCTACTAATCGCATCTCGATACCTTGCGCGTCGAGAGATCCGTTTCTTTTCAGGCTCTGCTCGATAGTTTTCACGTTTGAGAGGCCCGCTTCTTTTCAGGCTGTGCTTTGTAGTTCCGCTTGGGCTGAATCTAATACGTCGTCTCTAGTTTTGAGGTACTATGCTCGTCGTTTGGCTTTCTTCTTATCCTGACGTGCATGAAGGCATTTTGAGGAAAAAAAACTTCACTAAGTTACAAAGAGCGTCAAACCTACAACGATCGAATAACAAGAATGATTATAGTACGCACGTGCACGTTATTAAAAATACATAACCGCCAAAGTTAATTACCACTATGTGTAGTGCCCAGACCGTACACATTTGATGTATACTGCTAGTACTTCGTATAAAGAGCGACGTAGGACCTATCCGAGTCGTGTCAGTGCAGTAAGCTATACGTGATTTGCTAACACAACCACCGATAATGTCATGTAGCCTCGAGACGTTTTGACCACAGAAGCGAAAATGCCAGTGAATTCTGAAGCCATTGGTGTGATTCTCATTTCTTAAAAGTGTTCCTATCCCGAGTTATGCGTGGTCAAGAACAAGAACAAGAAGAAGAAGAAGAAGAACGAGAAATACGTGGGACTGGGTACGAGTTTCAAAAATTGTTTTGTTCTCTACAACCACGCGGTTTTGTGACATCAAACAAACACGAAACTGCTTGTTGTTGCCTTCTTGTACGACGACGATAACAAGGTAAGCCATCCGCTCGTCGGGAGTCTTGTTAGAAGCGGGTCGCGTTTTTTTAATGACATTCATAATCGGGGTCAAATCCTATATGAGAGTTACTAACGTAACTCTCGATAAGGTTGTGAGATGACATGTATTAAAGGGTACACTTGAACAGTTCATCAGTTTAATGGACCACTTGTTTTGAAAAGCACACACCATTGCTAGAGCAGTAAATATTCAAGACAACACAACGTGGTCTTCGTCCTTGGTATCTCATCTGTAGGGGCAGATGAACAGTTGTCTGAGGTGGCACTTCTGGGGTAGTCATCTGAGGTGGCTCTTGTGAGGTAGTCATCTGAGGTGGCTCTTGTGAGGTAGTCATCTGAGGTGACTCTTGTGAGGTAGTCATCTGAGATGGCTCTTGTGAGGTAGTCATCAGAGGAGGCTCTTGTGAGGTAGTCATCTGAGGTGGCACTTGTGTGGTAGTCACCTGAAGTGGCTCTTGTGAGGTAGTCATCTGAGATGGTACTTGTGAGGTAGCCATCTTAGGTGGTACTTGTGAGATAGTTATCTTAGGTGGTACTTGTGTGGTAGTCATCTGAGGTGGTACTTGTGTGGTAGTTATCTGAGGTGGTACTTGTGAGGTAGTCATCTTAGGTGGTACTTGTGAGGTAGTCATCTTAGGTGGTACTTGTGAGGTAGTCATCTTAGGTGGCACTTGTGTGTTGCATCTCCAGCACTGCTGTGGTGCATTGTCCCACACCTGTCCAGTGATCCAGGAATGGCCGCAAGTTGTACAGCTGAATGGCCTGTAGTTGTCCCATCCATTGTCCTAATCCAAATAAGTATATTTTGAATAGTTCAATAAACACTTACACTTGGATCATTTATTAAAACCTTAAGACAATTGAGTTATTAAAATAAACATATGAATAGACTAAAGTGGGTATACTTGTCCATGTACCATTTGAACATGGTTCTCCTCATGTTGCTATAACAATGTGATTTTTGGATATCTGCCTCCAAATGTAGCCAGTCTAATAACACACATGCATCACCATCGATGAAGCCAAATAATAGTCCATGGTGAACGAACATTGCTTGATGCTGAAGGAAGGTCTGTATTGCTGTAACCTGTTTTATCACCATATGTAGTCCATGTCACCCCAATACATGAATTACAAGGTGGTATCCACATTACATACATACATACATACATACATACATACATATATACATACATACATACATACATATATACATACATACATACATACATACATACACACAAATACATACATACATACATGCATACATTACATACATACATACATATATACATACATACATACATACATACACACATACACATACAATACAAATGTTTGTACTGTATGTATGAATGACTTTACACGTGTGTAACCTATACATTATGTGTAGGCGCACACTCGGTTGGGTAAAGGTGTTACTAGACCGACTAGGATACCCGCTGCTGTAGCTATGGGTGTGTGTGTGTACGTAAGTGTACGTGTGTGTCACTGTGCGTGTGCGGGCGTGGGGTTATTCACCTCATACACTGAATCATAGTACCCTGGATTGCGGTTGTAGTTATTACTGCTGTTCGCATCCGAACCTTGCTTCCAGTTCTGACCATAGTCGTATGGCCAAACCTCATTTCCACACTGCCGGCACCAAGATCCGCCCGAGGTGTAGTACGATTCCCAACTATTTCCGCAGCAGCACTCGTAATGTGATACCATTATAAATACATGTGGCACGTTCGCTCTGTGAGCATGCGCAAAAACCACTTCCTTCCGGATGTGATTTGATTATGGCGAGCGCAGCCAATGTCCGCTTAGTAGCGAAGTATAAATGTGAGCCGTGCGGTTATAAATGGAAGGTGGAAAAAACTCATGGAGGTAAGAAGTTTTGCAAGTTCTGCTACAAGGAAGTGGAACCCTACAAGATCCGTCCACCGAAACCGAACGTATGTTCATGCATGCATATGTTGACGTAGCTATACTCACCAAGCTAGGTGGTCAATAGGGATGGGGGAATCCATTGCTAAACTAGAATCGCTTTAAGTTTAATACCTTGCAGGAACGAGGCTTTCGAAATCCCCCCGGCGTGGTGGTTCGCCGTATGTTTGGAACCTTTTTCTGCTCCAAGTGCAACAGAAGGTGGTACAGTGGAAACGCTTGGAGTGGGAAAGGCCAACAGTGCCGTCAGTGTCTGATTATGGTTTTGCCCTGTGACCTGGCCCCACTGAAATATCAGGGACCAAGCAATGCAGATAAACCTCACGAACAGGCGCTCTGCCAGGTTTGCCAGGAGTTGGGGTACAACTGCAGAAACGCGGAAGAAGCAACCGCCGCGGACTTGGTTGATAATGAAGATGATGACGTGAGTGTGGCGCTCACTGATACGTCGGAAGATTCTAGTGTCGCTACGCAAGACAATGAGGATGGCATCACACCCGTTGGAAGTGACGACGAAGCTGAAAGGAACGAGGAGGAGCTTTACAAAAAAATGAAAACCTTACATATTACTAAATAGAATTGAGTGCACCACATAACACCCCGAACGAACCCTATAGTACAAGTATAAACTATAATATATAAGCATGCGCACATAAATTAGTAATTCAGGCGGCGCATTTGCATGCTGATATCTACTGAAATATATACGTTTATGCATGTATGAAACATCGTCAGCGGTGGTAAAGGGTGGGTCAGATAAATCCCTGCGATACTCTTGTACATCGGTTACGAGGCATAAATGCATTAATGATATGACGTTGGGACATTACCCGGGAAAACCCCTCTTAAAGTTAGGTGTACATGTTTGCTGCTTACGTAATATAACGTTGGGGGGAGGGGGGGCGGCGCAAATCGGTGATATGTACCACGCCTACAAGAGTAGACTACAATGCATCTATACTAGACCGATCTTCTAGCATCTTACATCCTTGCAAGATTTTATACTGTTCTATATCGGCCCGTAGATTCGTCGAATTCTCTGTGTTCGATGAACCGGTACAGGTGCGGCCTCTGGACTATGCTCTGATCATCCGCAAAACCTCCTGCTTGTTGTGTAGTCACCACTGGAGAGTCATTGGTTGAAACAGGGTTCTTTTCTGGCACCGAACGTGTATGTACAGCTTTCAAATTAACCTGAATCCTTCTACCTTGACTCTTTGATAAGAAGCTACCATAACAACGTTTTAATCGATTGCGATGCACTATCAACGTCTTCGTTGAACCAACCAACTGAATGAAATATTCTACTGCTGATCAATCCACCATATACGGTCCTCTCCAAAACGATGCCAACTTCTTCTACTAGAAGAGCAGGTGAACGAAGAAAAATGCAGAAATGGCGAGTGACTGTGGTACTTGTGAGGTAGTCATCTTAGGTGGTACTTGTGAGTTAGTCATCTTAGGTGGTACTTGTGAGGTAGTCATCTTAGGTGGTACTTGTGAGGTAGTCATCTTAGGTGGTACTTGTGAGGTAGTCATCTTAGGTGGTACTTGTGAGGTAGTCATCTTAGGTGGTACTTGTGAGGTAGTCATCTTAGGTGGTACTTGTGAGGTAGTCATCTTAGGTGGTACTTGTGAGGTAGTCGTCTTAGGTGGTACTTGTGAGGTAGTCATCTTAGGTGGTACTTGTGAGGTAGCCATCTTAGGTGGTACTTGTGAGGTAGTCGTCTTAGGTGGTACTTGTGAGGTAGTCATCTTAGGTGGTACTTGTGAGGTAGTCATCTTAGGTGGTACTTGTGAGGTAGTCATCTTAGGTGGTACTTGTGAGGTAGTCATCTTAGGTGGTACTTGTGAGGTAGTCATCTTAGGTGGCACTTGTGTGTTGCATCTCCAGCACTGCTGTGGTGCATTGTCCCACACCTGTCCAGTGATCCAGGAATGGCCTCAAGTTGTGCAGCTGAATGGCCTGTAGTTGTCTCATCTATTGTCCTAAGTATGATTGTGTTTTGAATAGTTCAATAAACACTTACACTTGGATCGTTTATTAAAACCTTAAGACATGCTGAATTATTAAAATAAACATATGAATAGACTAACGTGCTTGCGGCATCCATGTATTACATGTATGACGCAATAATAGTTAGGACACCAAAAAAACATGGCGTCAAGTGAGTCAATCTAATGTGTGAACCTTCCCTGGATGACACTGTAACCCCTCTACATGTATAAACAGGGTCTAATAATGATTTCACATGTGCGGGAGGGGGCGTGTACCGTTAAGGGTTGTAGGACGAAGCCAGGGGCGGATGCAGGGTTTTGGAGCAGGGGTGGGGGGAGGGGTGGGGGGTGGGGGTGAAGTGATCGGGAAGTGGCGGCCCACCAGCAAGGGGGTATGGGGGAGTGCTGTAAGCTCCCCCATCGCCGCTTTGGAACATTCGCACTTTTTATGTCACAAAACACCGCATAATTGCGATCGAGAGCTTGCGTATTACCAGAGATATGTACACTAGTCATTAAATTAATTTCATTATATGTTAAATGACGAGTGCTAAAATAATAAGGACCTCGAAAGAGGCATCCCTGTAGTAGCAATGTGGCTGTTGGGAGTTTGCCATTAATGTATAGCCCTAAAATGGAATATCTATATGAACAAACATTGCTTGATGCTGAAGGAAGGTCTGATTTATTTAGATCTGTTGCTGTAACCTGTTTTACCATCATATCTCCAGACCACCTACCTTGATCACGTCTCTTTTGCATGACATCATGCACCGCCCAGCCGGCATTAATTGCAAGGTGGCATCCTGTCGTATCCGGGAAGTATCTATCTGTGTACAACGTGTTAATTACATAATGTGAAGGCAGTTGAAACTGAGGTTCATGTATAAAGGTGTTATACCACACCTGCATGTGGACATGCATACAATCCTGTATCAACCTTAATGATAGATCGAACAAACGCCTATACATGTAGGCGAAAAATGCTGTTTTAGCCTACGACGACGTGTAGGCAACGTATGGTCCTCGCCGTATAAAACTTTGAACTCGAATAAAGTAACACTTAAGCATAGGGCTTCGTTTTTAATTCGCTTTGGAGCTCATTCAATCATCGGCTCTATAGATACACGATCGAGATGGAGGAGCGTACAGAATTTGCCTACGATCTTGATGAAAGTGAGTATATAAGTTGGAAATCGTGTGTATTTGGCAAAAAGAGTTCAAATTATATCTACCTATAAAACAAAGAATGCTTCTAGTAAGTTTTTTGCAAATCGGAACAACTCCAGCTAAATAAGAGGCGTGCCCCAACAGAGCGTTCATAGCACTAGCAGCACGCTGGCGTTGTTTTCTACCGCCAGCTTGCAAGTAGCCCTCTTTATTATATATTGGTCCTTATTATTTCAAGCGTTGGCTGTTTGTACATTGTTTGGAATAAAGCAATTTGCAACGCCTACAAGGCTACATGAAGGTTAACGCGCCTACGCGGCGTAGGTGACGATCTATCATTAAGGAAAAGTACAAACTTTTGGCAATGGTGGAAGTGGAAGTGGTGGTGTACATGATGCAGATATATAAACATCACTGTTCAATAATAATGAACTTGCTCTCTCAGTGTTAGACTCGCCGCTTGATTCACAGTGCAGTGTTGAACACATGAACACAGTAGCTGCAAAGCTTGATTCACAGTGCAGTGTTGAACACATGAACACAGTAGCTGCAAAGTGTAACTTTGACTGGAGGGCGGTGGGTATTCGTCTCATTGGTAGCCAGGCCATCGAAGACATTAACCGAGAAGAGCAAGGTGAACAAAGAAAAAGAGACAAAGTGTTTCAAAAATGGCTGGAAATGGAAGGTTCCAAGGCTACTTATAGAACGCTAATCTGTGTATTTGATGACATTAAAAATCATCAGGCAGCAGAAGCAGTGAATGCATTGGTAACAGATGAAGGTACATGTATGTAGGGGTGCTACCATCGCATTGGTAACAGATGAAGGTACATGTATATAGGTGCTACCATCGCATTGTTCTCTTAAACTGTTCAAACAAAAAGATCAATTATACTTTTTAAGATTGATATAACACCCAGCTGTTTCTCTCCGAATGTAGCCTTGGTATGTTGTACTTACTTGCATATGATTTTTCTTCTACCTGTAGAAGCTCAGAAGAGCCAACAAGCTGCATCAAAAGCCCAACCTGTGCATACTTTACAGCCATTATCAACAGCTTTAAATGACGGTAAGGACATAATGTTAATATAATGTCCCATACCAAGTTCTACGAGTGTTAACTGAAAGTGGGAAAGGCATGTAAGACAAAACCCCACTTTCTGACAGTTGAGAATAAAGATATAGCAAATGAGATCAAATTAATGTTAATGAGTTCTACTTTGTGAAGTATTTGAATTGGTCTCAAGTTTGCGTAGTGAGGGATTTGGTACTGTTTCACTTGTATCTGAATATATACACTTTAGAATATAAGTCATAGTAATATTATATGGAATCAAGGAAGGGGAAAAGGGCCTAGTGCATTTTTTTTTAATTTAAGAGACACCTATGTCCACTACGGCTTTATTCTTACATGCTGGAAATTAGTCTGTCCATCGTGGAGTTACAGTGGCCTAAATATCTGATTGTGCTAATTCCACACATCAACTTTGATGTCCCTTCCTGGAAATTTTTATAATATGCTCTAGGACCTTGACCCCATACCTAGTTTTGTAGTACACACATTTAAAATAGCACCACATAGTTGCATACTTGTTGATCTTGGATTAAAACTTTGATTAGTTGTATTTGCTAATATTTTCTGCTTTGAACTATGGTAATGGTAGTGTCTATGGGTTTTAGTATAACTATAAAACATTAACTGTATTATGCAAAATTTCAGATCAATGTCATATAGTGAAGGATAATTGCGGCTGTGGAAGATGCGACTTCAATGAACTGTTAATAAATGGATGCTCTAACCCACGTCGACCCAAATTCTTGTACCTTGACGTCAATGCACTTAGTTCATCTGAAAGAGATACATTGCTATTAAAGGTTGATAAGGATGCGAATGCTATCAACAAAGCCTATCGCAATGTGGTATACAAATTTGAAAACTGGATGTCAAAATATGTACCCGTTGAAGTTTACAGGCAAATCCTCTTACACATACCTGGTACTATCAAAAATGATGTACCCCTGCTAAAAGATAGATGGGAGCAGATTGAGGCAGCTGATCACACTTGTTGTTCCAAGCTTCTGTCTGACTATCATACTTGGTTTAATTGCTTGGTTTTAGAGCAAGTACTAGAAGATGCTGAACAGTTAACTAATCATGATTCAATGGAAGTTATATCTAGCCTTCAGTCCTATACAGAGAAAGCAGACAAGTACTGCAAACAAAATATTTTTGAATGTCCACCACCAGCAAGTATGTCGCTTACAAATGGCACTACTTACTGCATATTAAAAGTGAAATATCATCAGTTATTTGATGAGAATCAGTTCACGGCAAATGAAATAAAACTGGTTGAAGCAAAAATAATGACATTGTTTGGAGTTAAAAAGTATGCACTAAAGTTATGCACTGTTGCAATGGGATGTGTGGAGCTGGTGTATTCTATGCCATTCTGTATATATAGCAATGTGTTCCCTTTGAATGAAGACCAGTACAGAGATCTTACCACTCTTGGTGTGTCAGAGATCATGACAAATTTCTACACCTACAAGCTGGAACATGTAAGTGTTGACACCCATCTTTAATGTATGCTGGGTCATCCAAGCTGTTGAGTCCTATTGTCCTTTTGTTGCAGCTATTTTTCTCTGCATACATAAAGTTATTGTGGGTAAATAAACCAAGTCAATTATGTTCTATTAGCATAGAGTTGCATGTCTTACTTTCATTGTTGAGTGCCACACTACATGGTGCTTCATACATGCATATTCATTTTCTTTCCTATTTAAAAAAATGCATGTGCTTCATCTCGACCAGCAAAAGGCTGTCCTTGCTATGAAGTTGTTAAGTGGCAGCTCATTTATACAAAACCTGCTCATGTTATATATTTTTCCCTTCTTTATGGTGTGCTATGAAACCAGTATAGGTCAGCAGTTAGAAACTCCTCCTACTGCATGCACCTATAGCTTAAACCAACTGCACACTTTCTTTTTTTACTTTGCATGCTCTTTTTTCTTGTTGCAAACATTGGATGCAAGTTACACAATTTTGAATCAGATCATTGTTTAATACCTTGCAGGAACGGTACATTCCAGTAGATCGCCGTGTGTTTGGGACCTTTTTCTGCTCAAAGTGCAACAGAAGGTGGTGCAGTGGAAACGGCCAACAGGGCCGTCAGTGTCTGATTATGGTTTTGCCCTGTGACCTGGCCCCACTGAAATATCAGGGACCAAGCAATGCCGATATACCTCACGAACAGGCGCTCTGCTCTGTTTGCCTGCTGTTGGGGCGCAACTGTAGCAGAAACGCTCCACCAGAAGAAGTAATCACCTCAGATAAAAATGATGATGGGATTGTTGCGGACATCAAGGATGCACATCCATCAGAAGAGACGACGACGCTGAAAGGAATGAGGAGAGTTGTGTAAACATGAAATTGAATTGAACGTAGTGAACACTCCAACCCTATACAGTTGAATGTATTATTGTATCATCCACCACTACATAGGGTGCATGTTTGTTATATATGTTTATCTCTGACCACACTTCAAGTGGCTTCATATACATGTAGTCGGGTGCCAACTGGAAAAGGTTATCCATGTACACATAAAAATTGCATGTATGGTGCTTCAAGATGACAGTACTTTGAAGAAAGGCTTTCATTCATAATGTATTATGTAATAAACCTCATTTGTCTCTAAAGATTGGCATACCATGCCAAAGACAATGGAGGCTGTGTGTTATTCACGGCCTGTATCACTGCTGTTCTCATTTGACCTGCATGCAGCGTATGATCAGCCATCAGTCCCACACCAGCTGCATGCAGTGTATATGATCAGCCATCAGTCCCACACCAGCTGCATGCAGCGTATGATTGCAGCCATCAGTCCCACACCAGCTGCATGCAGCGTATGATCAGCCATCAGTCCCACACCAGCTGCATGCAGCGTATGATCAGCCATCAGTCCCACACCAGCTGCATGCAGCGTATGATCAGCCATCAGTCCCACACCAGCTGCCAAATCAAACTCTGCACGAAGTGCAGTACAATTCCCTAACTGCTTCTGAAATAACCTTGTGATGCCACTACAATGACATAGATAATAAACGCACTAGCTACAATATTATGGTAAGCATTGCATTTAAATGGCTTGGCCATACAAGCTGGAGACCTTCAACTTGGGTGAATTAGTCCTTGTGGGAAGGTAGCTGCTTGTACAGCTTCTTTTATATCATATTCTTTTGATCACCTGAGGAATGCATGTCCAGCACTTGGCGTCATTAGCTGAGTGCTTTTTAAGCTCAGCGTCAATGCTGCGGCGTCACAGAAAGCAGAGAAACATGTGGACTGGGTAGATTTTTAAGACTGGTACTAATTATGATCTGGACTGGGATGAGATACTTTGTACTACTGATGATTCGCGATTCGTAGCTTCTGGCTATAGAAATTACGGCCTTTTGCCTGGGTTTGAATTTTAGACCTTCCGCCAGCTCTGAATTCCAAGCAGCCGTACATGTAACTAGAAATTGTGCATTACGTAACTGCCACCTGTGGCGTGATATGCCGTAAGCTTATAATTAGCGTTAGCTGGGGGCTGGGATTCTATAAAACCACGCCCAAAGGCTGTGTCATTTAGTAACGATAACCAAGGAAGAACCATGGTGAACTTTAAGACGCTATTAGGTAAGGCCCACATGTGGTGATTTTACGATGGCCCAATGTATTCTCTATCCAAACTTCAGACAAGGCCACCAGTTCCGATTTGAAGGAAACTGACTGGGAATCTATACTGGAAATTGTAGAAGAAGTGAAAACCAAAGGCACGACGTACGTTATAGCCGTCACTGGTACACCATTAATGTCGCTTCGTCTCTGTTTTAGGGCGAAGACAGCAATGAAGGAGCTACGTAAAAAGCTTCAAGACACGGACGGTAACTGTGTCTACTACACGCTGCTTGTGATGGACTCCATCATGAAGAACTGTGGCCCTGACGTGCACAAAGAAGTATTGTCACAGGATTTCCTTTCGGTTATAAAGGGCATTATAAAGGCCAGCCAGGTATGGGAACCACGTTAAGGCATACAGAAGGCTTTTGTTTAGCTAGGGGAAACCTGTTGTGTTGTTAGACCCGTACCAACGAAAAGGCAATAGACAAGGCGCTCGAACTTATTGGAGAGTGGAAGACGGCATTTGGCGCTCAGTCGGAGTACAAGGCCATACAGGATGTATTCTCAGAGCTGAAAACGGAAGGGTTCCACATACCGGAGCCCCAGGTAGCCTCTGCTGCATTTGTTCAGAAGGTGAGAACTGGGAGAGCTAGTTACTGGCAAGGCTGGCTACCGTGTGTTTTGTCTCCCTCAGCCACCAGAATGGAAGAGTACAGACAGCTGTGCCATATGCCACACTGATCTAAAATTGCTTCGACGTGTAAGCTAATGGCTAGCTGTGTGTGAACAACAACATGTATATTAAGCAACATGCACACATGTATGGTATGCATGTATGATAAATACACACCTGGCCATTGAGGTTCCATTGCCCCACAGCATATGATATACACATACATGCACACATACACACACACACACACACATACACACACGTACACACACATACACACACGTACACACACATACGTATACACACACACACGTACATACACACACACACACGTACACATACATACACACATACATACTAATACTGATGTCTTTATGTGCCCTCTGTTGTGAGTGCACATATACGAAGGAACATTGTTACCGTAAACAAAAAAAACTTAATGGCTTTGTGTGTGTGTGTCACCTTTGGCAGCATCACTGTCGTAACTGTGGTAACCGTGTGTGCAACAAGTGTTCAGAGAAGCGAGCTCCTCTGCCAGACTTTGGCATTACTGAAAAGACCCGTGTGTGTGACCTGTGCTTTAAGAAACTTGACAAAGGGTAAGCAGAGACAAGAGGTGTGTGTGTGTGTGTGTGTGTGTGTGTGTGTGTGTGTTGTGTGTGTGATTTTCAGAATGTGAACAGGCAGGGGTATAAAGTGTGATAGAGGCATTGAAGGGTTGTAATTAAAAGTTGGGAGTCTGAAGTATTAAGGTCGCAGTTGAAGGAATGGAAGAAGGCTACCACTTACTCTTACCATTCATATCTCCCCTACCTCCCCTCCTGTACCCCCTCCCCCCCCAACGTACCCTGTACCTAAGGGCATCACAAGCGACAGGTGGGGCCTCAGAGCCAAGCAAAGCCCCCACTGGTGCTACAGCTTCTGATCTCCCTACTGAGTACCTCCAGAGTGCCCTTGCACGTGAACCCCAGGTCCCTGTGACCCAGTCTAACGAGAAGCAACGTGAGATGCAGGAGCAAGACGACATCCAGATAGCCATAGCCATGTCCCTCAACGAGCAAGAAAACAAGGTAAGTTACCTGCCAGGTAGAATACTACCAGGTGAGAGGGGTGAGAAATTTGTACCTTCTCTCGCCCTCAATGATGCAGAAGGCAGTCAGCAAGTCGGGGTCTGATCAGAGTAGTAGGGTACCATCAGCCCCGCCCACTGCTCCGCCTGCATCCAGTCCACTTTATGCGACGATCTCACACAGTGTTGGGCATGATACCACTGAGGAACAACCTAGCAGTGATGACCCTGTTAGTACTTTGCCCTCCCCTCCCCCCCCCCCCCCCCCCCCCGCATGTCACTGACCTGAGCTAATGAATGGGATCATGTATTGTGTACTGGACACACACACACACAACTCACACATGCACACACTAACACACGTGCACATACACAACTCACACACGCACATGCACACACTAACACACATGTGCACACACACACACACACACATACATACACACACTAGCTTGGTCGGTACCTAGACCGGAGCTACTGGGAGCAGAGAAGGTTGCAGCAAGGGTCCAGCACCAGTGCTGCCTCTGCTGGTGTGGTACAAGAGCCTGCCTCTGTGATGGTGAGCAGATAAAGATGCTATCAGAATATAATTTCTCTCTTTTGTGTCGCTTCACATTTTAATCACAACTGTTACTTCCTACTTTTTATTTTGCCCTGAATTTTCACCCCCTCTCCCCTCCTCTATCCCATCCCTTCTCCCTCCTCTCCCATTCCATCCCTTCCCCCATCCCATCCCTTCTCCCCCCTCTCCCATCCCATCCCTTCTCCCTCCTCTCCCATCCCATCCCTTCTTCCACTCTTCTCCCCTCACTCCTCTTGCCAGGCTGCAGCAGCCCCTGAAGTGCAGGGGAGCAGCTCTCTTGCCGAGACAGTCAGGAAGACGACAGAGCAGTTTATCCAAAGGCTTCAGCAGGTCAGTGCTGCAGGAGGAAGTGTGGCCACGGACCAGGTGGTCCTCACGCTCTACCAGAACCTCAATGCCCTTCAACCCCAGCTTTTGAAAGAGATTGATGATGTCCAGCAGAAGAAAGGTAGAGACAGAGAGATATAGGGGGGGAGGGGGAGAGGGAGGAAGAGGGAAAGGGAGAGGGAGAATAAGAGAGGAGAGGGAGAAGAGAGGAGAGGGAGAAGAAGAGAGGAGAGGGAGAAGAAGAGAGGGAGGGAGAGAGGGAGGGTGATTAATTCAAGGGGGAGAATGAAAGGGAAGTGGTTAACACAAAGAGGTTGTCCTCATCATTCCCCTCCTTATGACCAAACTAGCTGCACAGGAGAAGTTCCTAAACAAAGTTCACCAGGCTAAGGAGGCCCGCGTCTCCCTCAACGCCATGCGGCGCATGCACCTGGAGAGGATAAGGCAGCAGGAGCAGGAGCAGTCCATCTTGGCCCGCATGCAGATGGAGCAGAAGCTGGCCCTCCTGAGGCAGCAGAAGGCCGAGCAGATGGCTTACCAGGAGGCCTTGCGCCAGGAGAGACTGGTCAAACTGACGTCGCAGCAGCAAGAGTTCGAGTTTCAGATCCAGGAGCAGAGGGAGAGGGAGAGACTGCAGCTCATTGCCCAGGAGCAACAGGTCCTCCAGTCGCACTTCGGAGGGATGCCGGCCCCACAACACGACGACCACGTCGGTGTGTACGGTGGTGGCCTGGGGACCCAGCCTTCCATGATGCCACCGCCGTCGGGCGGTCAGTATCAGGTTTCAAACGCAATGACGCTGCAGGACGTGCAGCAGCTGCCCACCAAGGTCGAGCCAGACCTCTACCACCCTCCTCCATACACTTCTTCTTCAGAGACCCTCTATCAGCCGTTACCATTTCTACAACACCCACAACAGCAACAGACACAACCAGTGTACCACCACCCGCTGCCGACTATGATGCCCCTTGGGCTGTCGATGGGTCCTCCACATTCTATGCAGGCTTCAATTCCGCCGCAGGTCTCGTACCGCGCTGTTCAGCCCGCCCCCGCCATGTTCACCACGTCACCTTCGGCTTCCATGCAGCAGCCCATGGGACTGCCCATGCAGTCTTTGCCTTATGCTGGTTACAGCCAGCCGCCTCCTACTTCGGTCCAGCGACAGGAGTCCGAACCGCCACTGATAGTGCTTTGACGTAATCGGATTTAACCATCTGTATACTGCAGTATATATTATGTTGTTTTGACCCGAATTATTTTAACTTTGTGAAGTGTAAAATTTAAAAATATAAGGGATAAATAGAAAATAATTTTAACTATTAGAACTAGAGATGTCCAACGCCAGCGTGCAAGTTCTTTGTCCCAACGGAAGGCGCTGCACTGTTAAAGTGAACGGTGACACTACCATGTTGCACGTAAGCTAGCTTGAATGAACACTTTACAGTCAAAACCACTTTTTTTCAGGTTTTAGAAGAGGCTTGCGCACTGCAGAAGTTTGATCCAGCACTGCACAATCTGAAGTGAGATCAGCGTTCACGTAAAGCACATCTCACGCTAATATTACCATCTCATTAGATATCAGCGTTCGATAGTGGACCTATCTCTTCCTTACCGCTTCTCAAACATGCCCAACAACGCGAAGTTGGAGATAGTCGAAGCTGACAAACGGAGGTCCAGAGGTGGGTGGAGTATATGATGTCACATTTGAGTGGGTGTGGGGTTGGGTGGGTGGGGTGGGTGAGTAGGTGTGGGTGAGTGGGTTATTAAGTGGGTGAGTGGGTGAGTGGGTTGGTGAGTCGGTTGTTTTGTAGAACAAGCAAAATGGTTCAAGATGTTTATTTTTTCCTTCTGCTGTGATATTTATGTTGTGTTTGTATGAAGGATGTAATTGTACCTCATCCAGACAGTCAGGTTGCGCTGGCAGTACAACTGGAAGATGGGACGAGGAAGCTGGGAACGTTTTCCTCCACATCTCCACTGTGGTCTGTGCTCAGTGAGCTGGGTATAGCTGTGGGGGCGGGGCAAGATGAAGCCATGGAACCTGTAATTGTGTTCATGAGACGTGAGGTAGGTGGGAGAGGGAGGAGCCAGTCAATAGATGGGAGGGGCAGAGCCTGTCAGTGAGATAGGTGTGTGTGTGTGTGGGGGGGGGGGGGGGTCACTTGTATAATCTTTTCTTATTCATGAATTTTTGGGTCTGGATTTCAAGACGCATGATATAAATAATTATTACCTCTTGTCACATGTTTGTCAGGTGTGTGGTAAACAGTCTCTGGAGCAGTTGACCCTAAGCAGCATTGGTGTAACTGGAGGCACAGCAGTGCTCAGGTTTGTGGCCTATCTGCAGGTGTTTGCTTATTTGACTATCTGCTTATTTGACCCCCATTTTATGTCTATTCAATGCACATAACAGTCAACCCCCGTTATTAGCACACTGCGTTATAAGCACATTCCCTCATTAGGTGTTATCCATAGTTAATGGCAGGTACCACACTACAACGTGCAATCTATGCCCTAAAGTATGGTAAGAGCCCAGGGAACAAACGTGGCACTCTTACTGTATGGGGTGTTATCTGACAGAAGTCTTCTGCTTTATTTATCTTTTAGAGCAAGCTATCTTCGATGATCTTGCTCTGAAATTTATAGCTAAGGGCAGGCCAGTTCATCCGTAGGGATCATTTTGTAGAAGACATAGTGAACTCATAGGACTTTGATAAATGGCCCCACGTTTTGTTAGATAATGTTCATACACCTATATGGATGGTACTTACTTTAGGATTTTTTTTTTTCAGACTGCTCTTTCGTCAACGGAACAAGGCATGTGATGAGCTAAATGTTCAGACTGATCCACAGGCGCTGCATCATGTGAGCGGCAGTGGACAGGAGGAGGCTAAGGACCAGTGTGCAGCCATGGACGTGGAGTGCACTACCACCCAGCAGAACGAGGACAATAGACCTGAATCCACTAATAATCAGACCAGTGATACCAGTACCCAGGCCAGTACCAGTGCCAGTACCAGTACCCAGACCAGTACCAGTACCCAGGCCATTACCAGTACCAGTATCAGTACCCAGGCCATTACCAGTATCCAGGAGGCTAGTACCAGTACCCAGGCTAGTACCAGTACCCAGGCCAGTACCAGTACTCAGGCCAGTACCCAGGCCAGTACCAGTACCCAGGGTAACCAGGAGACAAGCCAGGACTTTGCACAAAAAATGGAAGTCGATCATCTGGGGACCGGTGAAGTGGTCGAGGAGGAACCAATGTTTCCTTCACATCCGTTCAAGATATTCCCAGATGATGCCCCCCAAGAACCAGTGATGCCCAAACGAAGGAGGCCAGAAAATCAAGCCGCTGTAGGCCACACCCACGAGGAGGCGGGGCACGAGCAACCTCCCACATACCTATATGAGAGGGCATATGCAGCCCTCACTGAGTTGACCACACCTCAAGCCAGTAGACCCCCAAGGCAGAGTGGTGGTAAGTCAGGGAACGTTTTGCAGTGGTAGTCTGGATGTGCATGCACGCACCTATTCAGTTGGTTTGTAGCTGAGAGCTGTACTTTGTGAATGGTATCGCCTGCTATGACATGCATATGTATACTGCAACTCTGTTAATGTGTGGTGTGTATTCTTGCTTTCATGTGACACCGTTTTGTCCATGTCATTACATACATCACGTTATTACATGCATGTAACGTCACGTTCTCATTCATTACATTCATTACATTGTTATTACATGCATGTAACGTCACGTTCTCATTCATTACATTCATTACGTTGTTATTACATGCATGTAACGTCATGTTCTCATTCATTACATTCATTACGTTGTTATTACATGCATGTAACGTCACGTTCTCATTCATTACATACATCACGTTATTACATGCATGTAACGTCACGTTCTCATTCATTACGTTGTTATTACATGCATGTAACGTCACGTTCTCATTCATTACATACATCACGTTATTACATGCACGTAATGTCACGTTCTCATACCTCTAGTGTCACGTTATTAATGCATGTAATGTCACATTCTCATTCTATAGGATACCTAATAAGGGTACAACTCTTATGTAATATGTACTAATTGGTAGGTCCTTGCAAATACGTATTCTTAAATTTTAGCAGCAATTACACAAAAAATAATAATTGTAAATAAAAAAATTATGCATTGTGCTGTATCTTCGTAAGTTTTAAACTAGTCAGTCAAATAATGAAATACATAAATTTTCTGTATGTGTTATGGAAGTTTCATTTATTTACCTGTAACACATGACCTCCACATGAAGTACCACTTGCCCCTTGATTATATTATGCATCCAACATTTGGTCACGTCTATGTGCACATAAAGACATCTTATTAGTGTATATAAGACCATCACGGGTCAATAAAGCAATCCTATGTACCTATGCATTGACTCCTCGACAGCCAATAATTGCTAATAATTGCTAAACATTGATGCCTTGTATGCACAGTTCCACCAGCAAGAGGAGGTGTGGTGGCCACTTTGCCGGAAGTGGCTGCCATAGTGGAGCCATGTGATCGTGAAGCCGTTGTGGTGAGAAGAGATGACATCGTCTCGCAGGGCAGTTCAACTGGTGAGTGTTCTGTTGTGTGCACCATTATTTAGTCGGTTAATTTTTCTGTTGTCGTTAGGAATGGAAGAATTACCAGACAACTTCTTTGATGTGACCGTAGATGATCTGAAGTTGATGCAGAGTGACCTCAAGAGACAAGTGTCAGTCTGTTTTCCCTTTCTCACACTCCTCACCTCACCTTCCTCTCCCCCCCCCCCTGTCTTCACCCCTCTCAGTGCAAAGTCTGATGCACCTCTGTTGACAGAGGCGATGAGGAAGGCCCAGCAAGCCAGACTGGTGGAGCGTTATAAAAAGGTTAGAACTTGTTTGAAGAAGTTTAACACTAGCTATATGGAGAGGAGAAATCAAATCAGCATTGTGTAGGTGTAGGAAGATTAAATCAAACTGATGCAAAGAAATAGTCTTCAGTAAGTTAGATATAAGTACTAGACATCTCAAATTGGTTGGTTGCAAACCACTGAAATTGACACTAAACTCACTGTGTATTACATGTGTAGAAATCTGGAGGCGTGGCCTAGTGTGCAGTGGTAGTGATCAATGTCGTTTATACACAGGTGGTGGTACGTGTCTGTTTCCCAGACTTGTGGATTCTGCAGGGTACCTTCAGACCTGGGGAGAACTGTAAGTGTGTCTCAGGAGGAGGGTGTGTCTCAGGAGGAGGGTGTGTCTCGGGAGGAGGGTGTGTCTCAGGAGGAGGGTGTGTCTCAGGAGGAGGGTGTGTCTCAGGAGGAGGGGGTGTCTCAGGAGGAGGGGGTATCTCAGGAGGAGGGGGTGTCTCAGGAGGAAGGGGTGTCTCAGGAGGAGGGGGTATTTCAGGAGGAGGGGGTGTGTCTCAGGAGGAGGGGTGTCTCGGGAGGAGGGGGTGTGTTATCCATTTCTGGCCCTAGTGAAAGCACTTGTGAAGTTTGTGAGAGACAATTTGGCTGATCCAAGCATCAGTTTTTATCTCTGTAAGCCAGTAACTGATGCTCTCTGCTATTTGACTGAGAGGGTGACTTTTTAAAATTAATTTGTAGACACAAGTCCTCCGAAGTGTGTCCTTAAGAATGGAAGAATTACATTTCTTGAGGTCTGTGTCCTTCTGTACTCATGCTGATGGTCTGTGATCTTAACTTTTTATGTGTGCAGGCAGGGTTTGTGCCCTCGGTCACAGTCTATGTTGGCTCAGACTCCCAGTGGCTGCCATCTTTGTCATCACAGTGTTTGAGGTAACAGGCAGTTGTTTGCCGATGTGCGTGCCGGTGTGTGTGCGTGTGTGTGTGTGTGTGTGTGTGTGCCAGTGTGTGGGTGTACGTGTGTGTGTGTGAGTGTGCGTGCCGGTGTGTGTGTGTGTGTGTGTGTGCGTGTGTGTGTGCGTGTGTGCGTGTGTGTGTGTGTGTGAGTGTGCGTGCGGATTGTAAAGGGTCTGGTGTGAATATCCCTGTAGTTTATGGAAGGGGAGGAGATCTGAAGTTGCTGAATCTGTCGGTGGTGCTTCAACTTCATCTTCATCTCCAACTTAATCCAACTTACTTTTGTTTTATTTTTAATCACATTGCCCTCTATCGTTATTGCACATGTGTAATCATTGGCTGTACCTTTGCAAGGCGGCCTGCACACGCATAGCTGTGCAGTGTAAGTTGAGCTGCTGAAGTCAAACGAAGCATGTATAGTGACAATTCTTTGTCTAATGTAAGTAGGGAACACCATCTTTCATATATTCATAATTGCACAACTAGAGTTCTACCACTGCCTTCATGAAATCATCAACAAAACTATAATATTCCCAAATGTTGAGTTGCGTTCATTTCATATCTTATTACATGTGCTGGAGCATCAGGTGATGGATGTGATTTCACAGTTTAAATAAATTTTAGCACCTTGCAATGAAACTGCTGATACGTTGTCAGCTACGTCCCTGTCCCGGTGTACAGGTTTGTGATTATGATGCAAACATGGAGAGAATTATTCATCGGCTTTATTCAGTTAATAATACGCATTTAATTAACTTGTAACATTAATTGTACACACCCCACTCATATTTATTGAGTTGCACTAGTGCAGTATGTGGACAGATCATTTCAAAGCCTAACGAACAAATAAACCAATTGGGCTATTCCATTATTTAATTATACACCCCTACAGATGACAATATATGGTGTCCAGGGGGGTATAGGGAATATGTCTCGGGGGGTGGTCATTTAAATGCCTGTCCCGGGGGGTTAGAAAGCATAATAGAAGCTTGTCCAGGGGGGAGGGGAGCAACATAGAAGCTTGTCCAGGGGGGTGGAACAAAACAGAAGCTTGTCCAGGGGGCATTTACTAGTCTGTCCCGGGGAGGTGGAGAAATAATATAAGCTTGTCCAGGGGTGCTTTTATATATTGTCCCGGGAGGGTACGTTTGCAATTATTGTCATCTGTAGGGGTGTACAGTTAAATAATGGAATAGCCCATTGGAGATGTTAAATAGATTAAAAAACTACAGCCACCATTTTAGTCATAGAAGGGCGGCACGTAACACACCTACAGCTACACTGCCTCTTTTGCGAACATTGATAAGTGAAATTGTCAACATACATGTAATTTGCATTGAATCATTGCTACGATAATTCACTATCACAGTTGAGACTTAACCAACAAATAAATAGGGGAAGAAAAATAATAAAGTAGGAATATAAGTTGGGTGTACAACTGTCAACAACGAATGGCGCTGCCGATGCCCATGAAGAGGCCGAACGTCCCTCCAGTTTGTAACATGATTTTCCCAAGCGTGGTAAGAAGTTCCCTGCCACGCAGCCCGTATCTAATTCCAGTAAAGGTCCCGAAGATAGCGCCCGTGCTCAAGCCGACGACACATCCAATAGATACACCGTATTTGACTCGGTCAAAGCACGAAGGAGCTCCATGGCGAACAGAAGGTACAGGCATGGCGACACGTGCTCCGCAATAATTTAACTTTAATTAAAGCGCAAGGTTACTAGTAACTGGTTCAAGAAAATGCAGGTTTCTACGGCAAACAACGTGAAGGTGTACAACCTTAGCTCGGGAAAGTCTTTGCCAGAGGTGAGGTATAACGTTTTCATGCGCGAATGAATGTTTATGGGTGATGTGATTCGCAGTGGCTTTCGGATAGAAAGAAGAGGGCGTTGCTCAAGAGTGATGTAGGCGAGTGCTACTTGAACGTATGGCGCACATCATCCAGGTATTTGGTGCCGTTTCAGACCTCAGGCGACGTATTGAACTAATTCAAGACTTCACTATGCCAACAGCTGCAACGGAAATACGATTGTCACCAGACGGTGAATACATATTTACTGCAGGTAAATCTCCTTCCTCCACTCACATGCGTATATAACTTGCCATTGGATGGTTAGGTGTGTACAAGCCACGGGTTAGATGTTATGATGTGAAGCAGCTGTCAATGAAGTTTGAGCGTTGCCTAGATGCTGAAAGTATGGACCAATAACCCACACACACACAGACGAATACAAAATCCCCCCCCCCCTTTTTTTTTGTTTTCAGTTGTCCGGTTAATACCTCTGTCCGAAGATTACTCTAAGGTGAGCTCAGTCAGCCATCTTGCTTTACTCAAGGGTGCTACTCACCCACTTTTTGTACTCATCTTCTTCCCACCCCTGTACTTCTCTACCCTATCTCTCCAGTTTGTAGCCCTTCAGTCAGACAGATATGTGGAGTTCCATGTTCAGGTATGCTAATTTAAATTTAAAAAAACTGTACCATGGCAACAAGTCCCTCCTCCTCATACTTCTCTTATCACGCATACATGTGTGGGTGTATTAACTATGCACACTTGCAAAACCACCAAACAGCATGGCTGTTACTACAAGACAAGGATCCCCAAGTTTGGACACGACATGGCTTACCACTATCCGTCATGTGACCTATACATGACGGCATCAGGCCCTGAGGTGTACCGACTGAACCTGGAGCAGGGCAGGTTCCTTGCTCCCCTCATTACAAACTCCAGGTACCAGGAAAGGGGGATGGGGGAGGAGGGGTACAAGTAGTTCCCAGTCCCATGTGTATTGTTGTCAATGGTGAATAAACAAATCATCCTCGACTTACGTAATCAATGCTCACCATTTTGTGGGCTGTATATATATGGAATGTTATATGAGATTCTGATAACAGTGGATTTATGTTCATAACACTAAAACTGAAATAACTATATCTTCTGAACTATTAGCGTTTCAACTTCTTTTTTTCCATATAAGACACTCCATTTCTATACTTGCAAACCATTATTTGAATCACTTCCCTTCGGGACATGCAAAGAGCGTCCAATTCTCATCAAATTTGGTTTCTACGTAGAGGTGTCCTGTCGCTATTGAATTTTTCTGTTTTTTAATTTTTACTTTATCCGTTACAGAGATATAGCTGTCCAAAGTGCGTGCACGGTTTCCAACTCGATTCGCGCCAGTGAATTAGACATTCAATGTATGGGAGGCGAGTGCCTAAATCATTGGTACGAATCGAGCGGGAAACCGTGCACGCACTTTGGACAGCTATATCTCCGTAACGGATCAAGTAAAAATTAATGAACAGAAGAGCTCAATAGCGACAGGACGCCTACATACACCCCAAATTTGAAGAGAATTGGACACTTGCAAAAACGTATTATGAGTTTTGAACCCCTAGGGGTAACGCCCTTTGCATGTCCCGAAGGGAAGTGATTCCAATAATGAAAATTTGGTTTGCAAGTATAGAAAGTGTATCTTATAAAGAAGTTGAAATGCTAATAGTTCAGAAAATATAGTTATTTCAGTTTTAGTGTTATAAACATAAATCCATTGTTATCAGAATCTCATAGAACGTTCCATATATATATATAATATATGCCTTTGGGCAATTAATGTTAAATGTCAGAATCTTGTGGTCATGACCTTCATTGAAATATAAGTTCTTTGAATTCGCTTATCCAGTTAGGTAATTTATAGGCAGATCCAGGGCGTGTGTGTGTGTGTGTGCCTAGGGTGCCTGGGCACCCCTCCCTCCCCAGGTTTTGACATTGAATTTGATATGTCCATGGTACGTGTTATGAGACGTCCAAAGTACCATTTTGAGTTGCTGTGGTTGATGCACTTATAGGTTACCCAGCCCCCTCATGGGCACCACCCTGCTCTGCCCCCTCATGTGCACCACCCTGCCCCCTCATGGGCATTACCCTGCCCCCTCATGTGCACCACCCAGCCCCCTCATGTGCACTACCGAGCCCTGCCCCCTCCTGTGCACCAGCCAGCCCTGCCCCCTCATGTGCACCACCCAGCCAAAAAATTTGGATCCGCCCTATGAGTGTGTAGTATGACACCATAAACAGTTGAATTTAATTTCTTGAAGGAAGTTTTGGCCTGCGTGCTTCCTACTGATGCAGTGCTAGGTGGCAAACCTTTGGGTCAGTGCTAGGTGGCAAATATTTGGGTCAGTGCTAGGTGGCAAACCTTTGGGTTAGTGCTAGGTGGCAAACCTTTGGGTTAGTGCTAGGTGGCAAACCTTTAGGTTAGTGCTAGGTGGCAAACCTTTGGGTTAGTGCTAGGTGGCAAACCTTTGGGTTAGTGCTAGGTGGCAAACCTTTGGGTTAGTGCTAGGTGGCAAACCTTTGGGTTAGTGCTAGGTGGCAAACCTTTAGGTTAGTGCTAGGTGGCAAACCTTTGGGTTAGTGCTAGGTGGCAAACCTTTAGGTTAGTGCTAGGTGGCAAACCTTTGGGTTAGTGCTAGGTGGCAAACCTTTAGGTTAGTGCTAGGTGGCAAACCTTTGGGTTAGTGCTAGGTGGCAAACCTTTAGGTTAGTGCTAGGTGGCAAACCTTTGGGTTAGTGCTAGGTGGCAAACCTTTGGGTTAGTGCTAGGTGGCAAACCTTTGGGTTAGTGCTAGGTGGCAAACCTTTAGGTTAGTGCTAGGTGGCAAACCTGTGGGTTAGTGCTAGTTGGCAAACCTTTAGGTTAGTGCTAGGTGGCAAACCTTTGGGTTAGTGCTAGGTGGCAAACCTTTAGGTTAGTGCTAGGTGGCAAACCTTTAGGTTAGTGCTAGGTGGCAAACCTTTGGGTTAGTGCTAGGTGGCAAACCTTTGGGTTAGTGCTAGGTGGCAAACCTTTGGGTTAGTGCTAGGTGGCAAACCTTTGGGTTAGTGCTAGGTGGCAAACCTTTGGGTTAGTGCTAGGTGGCAAACCTTTGCGTTAGTGCTAGGTGGCAAACCTTTAGGTTAGTGCTAGGTGGCAAACCTTTGCGTTAGTGCTAGGTGGCAAACCTTTGGGTTAGTGCTAGGTGGCAAACCTTTGGGTTAGTGCTAGGTGGCAAACCTTTGGGTTAGTGCTAGGTGGCAAACCTTTGCGTTAGTGCTAGGTGGCAAACCTTTAGGTTAGTGCTAGGTGGCAAACCTGTAGGTTAGTGCTAGTTGGCAAACCTTTAGGTTAGTGCTAGGTGGCAAACCTTTAGGTTAGTGCTAGGTGGCAAACCTTTAGGTTAGTGCTAGGTGGCAAACCTTTGCGTTAGTGCTAGGTGGCAAACCTTTAGGTTAGTGCTAGGTGGCAAACCTTTGGGTTAGTGCTAGGTGGCAAACCTTTAGGTTAGTGCTAGGTGGCAAACCTTTGGGTTAGTGCTAGGTGGCAAACCTTTAGGTTAGTGCTAGGTGGCAAACCTTTGGGTTAGTGCTAGGTGGCAAACCTTTAGGTTAGTGCTAGGTGGCAAACCTTTAGGTTAGTGCTAGGTGGCAAACCTTTGGGTTAGTGCTAGGTGGCAAACCTTTAGGTTAGTGCTAGGTGGCAAACCTTTAGGTTAGTGCTAGGTGGCAAACCTTTGGGTTAGTGCTAGGTGGCAAACCTTTAGGTTAGTGCTAGGTGGCAAACCTGTAGGTTAGTGCTAGGTGGCAAACCTTTAGGTTAGTGCTAGGTGGCAAACCTGTAGGTTAGTGCTAGGT
Source organism: Eunapius fragilis (assembly GCA_963681505.1). NCBI lineage: Eukaryota > Metazoa > Porifera > Demospongiae > Spongillida > Spongillidae > Eunapius > Eunapius fragilis. Next base: position 1,990,102 of record OY811981.1, on the reverse strand, counting down.
GGCAAACCTTTGGGTTAGTGCTAGGTGGCAAACCTTTAGGTTAGTGCTAGGTGGCAAACCTTTGGGTTAGTGCTAGGTGGCAAACCTTTAGGTTAGTGCTAGGTGGCAAACCTTTGGGTTAGTGCTAGGTGGCAAACCTTTAGGTTAGTGCTAGGTGGCAAACCTTTGGGTTAGTGCTAGGTGGCAAACCTTTAGGTTAGTGCTAGGTGGCAAACCTTTAGGTTAGTGCTAGGTGGCAAACCTTTGGGTTAGTGCTAGGTGGCAAACCTTTAGGTTAGTGCTAGGTGGCAAACCTTTAGGTTAGTGCTAGGTGGCAAACCTTTGGGTTAGTGCTAGTTGGCAAACCTTTAGGTTAGTGCTAGGTGGCAAACCTTTAGGTTAGTGCTAGGTGGCAAACCTTTAGGTTGCTCGCTGACAGTGTTTTTGTATCCTTGCTTCTGCACATGAAGGGTGATGTTCTACAAATTGTGACACTCAAAAATGGCCTCTTTGTTAAAAAAATTAAAAGGCCTACAACACAGAAAACACACAATTGTATGATACGTAACAAAAAGGTTCTGTTGCTTAAAGAGATTCACTGAATTAGCCTGCCTGAATGTTGAATAATTATTAAATACATGATTTGCAGTTGGTCTAGGTAGCTATTGAAACTACATGTAGCTCAACAGACTTGTTAATTGGACCCAGACACTGCCTCTCCCCCCCAAATACTCAGTGCTAGCAATGAATATTCAACTAACCTTATTACATGTACAGGAAAACGCCCACAAAGTGATTTAAGAACCACCTCCCCCCCCCCCCCCACCCCCAAATAGTGCTAGTCAATGAATATTTCAATTAGTTTCACAATGGGACCAACTAACTTCATTACATGTACAGGAAAATAACAGGAAAACGCATTTCCCATTGTGAAACTAATTGAAATATTCATTGACTAGCACCAGCATTGCTATTTGGGGGAGAGAGGCAGAGCCTGGGTCCAATTAACAAGTCTGTTGAGCTACATGTAGTTTCAATAGCTACTTAGACCAACTGCAAATCATGTATTTAATAATTATTCAACATTCAGGCAGGCTAATCAGTGAATCTCTTTATGCAACAGAACCTTTTTGTTACGTATCATACAATTGTTTGTTTCTTTGTTGAAGGCCTTTAAATAGTTTTTAACAAAGGTCATTTGTGGGGCAACAGCAGCTGGTGTGTGTCTTGCATTGCTGGCCGATTTGAATTATTGGTTCTTGCAAGCCTGTATATCATTCTTTTCAAATGATAAATATAAAGTGAACATCTGTTTGTCTGTAATGCTGTATGCACTGAAAGTTCAGCTGTTGGTCCCATGCTTGGCATGGTCTGTGGGTGTCTGATTATTTTGCTTAGCATGAATGGAGACCACATTGGGTTGTACCTACTTAGAACTGCTGCACACACTTTGAAGGCCAAGGTTCTTCTTCTGCTGTGTCACGTGCTTTTTTTTTTAGACCATATCATTTCTGCGCCGTAACTGTTATTGGACTTTTTGCTATTAGTGTGGGTGGGGTTTAGAAAGATATGCTATCAGTGTGGGCGGGGTTTAGGAGGTCAGTGTGGGCGTGGTTTAGGAGGTCAGTGTGGGCGGGGTTTAGGAGGTCAGTGTGGCGTGGTTTAGGAGGTCAGTGTGGGCGGGTTTAGGAGGTCAGTGTGGGTGTGGTTTAGGAGGTCAGTGTGGGTGTGTTGTCCTATCAGGTTTTAATTTCTATAGTGTCTGCACTGCTTGCCAGTTGAACCAGGAACACCAGCTGTTCACCGTTGGAACAGATGAGGTACATGTAGAACCATGGCCCTGGTATCTTCCTCATTCTCTTTCTCCTCTCCTCCCACACCCCACCCTCTCCCACACTCTGCCCTCTCTTACACCTGCCTTCCTCACCACATACACCCCACCCTCTCCTCCCACATCCCACCCTCTCCTCCCACACTTTGCCCTCTCCTCCCACACCCCACCCTCTCCTCCCATACTTTGCCCTCTCCTCCCACACCCTGCCCTCCTCACCCACACCCTGCCCTCCTCACCCACACCCTGCCCTCCTCACCCACACCCTTTCCTCTCCACCACCATCCTCTTACACTTCCTTTTCTCTCCCCATGGGTCTTCTTAGGGCACAGTGGAGTGTTGGGATCCGAGGTCACGAACCAGAGCAGGATGTTTGCACCTCTCTTCCTCTGGGGTGGAATTTACCTCATCATCATCCTCATCAGAGTAAGGCACTTCCGTTGTGTTTTGTTTGTTCCTTCAACATGCCCACTTTGGTATGCCCAGAGTGATTCCAGCTGTCACAGCTCTGAAGTATCGAGATGCCATGAACCTTGCTGTTGGGACATCCACAGGACAGGTATGCAAATCACTCGTCCCATCTTCTCCTTCCATGTTCTTCACAACTTCATCACCCAAAATCCTTCTCCCCCAATCCCACCCCCATCACCCAATGTCCCCACCTTATTCATCATCCTTTCTGTCCAACCCCCCCCCCCCCCCCCCCCCAACTCTCCACAACCACTTTTGCAGGTCCTTCTCTACGACTTGAGGTCTCCCACACCTCTTCTAGTTAAGGACCACTACTACTCTTCTCCAATTCATTCCATCGCTTTCCAAACATCTAACGACCTTGTTCTATCGGCTGATAATAAAATCCTGAAGATTTGGCATCAAAAAGACGTAACTAGACTTCCTCCAGTGGTCATTAGTGTTGTTAACGTTCCTTCTTCTCGTGAAGGGTTCAGCACACACCTCTGTGGAGCCAGCATGCAAGTTGAACCACATGTGCCATGTTGCTGAAAGTGGTCTTGTTCTGATGGCTGTTGAAGACCCAAAGATGCAGGCATACTACATACCTGTAAGTATGTGAGGAAGGTGGGGGGAGTACATGGGTGGGAGTAAGTAAGGGAGAGGAGAAAAAGAGATGCACTCGTGATTCAGATAGAGGAGCTCACATTGCAGAGGGTCATCACACACTTATCTCCTTGCCTTCATCACACCACTCATCTCCTTGCCTTCATCACACCACTCATCTCCTTGCCTTCATCACACCACTCATCTCCTTGCCTTCATCACACCACTCATCTCCTTGTCTTCATCACACCACTCATCTCCTTGCCTTCATCACACCACTCATCTCCTTGCCTTCATCACAACACTCATCTCCTTGTCTTCATCACACACTTATCTTCTTGCCTTCATCACACCACTCATCTCCTTGCCTTCATCACACCACTCATCTCCTTGTCTTCATCACACCACTCATCTCCTTGTCTTCATCACACCACTCATCTCCTTGCCTTCATCACACCACTCATCTCCTTGTCTTCATCACACCACTCATCTCCTTGCCTTTATCACACCACTCATCTTCTTGCCTTCATCACACCACTCATCTCCTTGCCTTCATCACACCACTCATCTCCTTGCCTTCATCACACCACTCATCTCCTTGCCTTCATCACACCACTCATCTCCTTGCCTTCATCACAACACTCATCTCCTTGCCTTCATCACACCACTCATCTCCTTGCCTTCATCACACCACTCATCTCCTTGCCTTCATCACACCACTCATCTCCTTGCCTTCATCACACCACTCATCTCCTTGCCTTCATCACAACACTCATCTCCTTGCCTTCATCACACCACTCATCTCCTTGCCTTCATCACACCACTCATCTCCTTGTCTTCATCACACACTTATCTCCTTGTCTTCATCGTACCACTCATCTCCTTGCCTTCATCACACCACTCATCTCCTTGCCTTCATCACAACACTCATCTCCTTGCCTTCATCACACCACTCATCTCCTTGCCTTCATCACAACACTCATCTCCTTGCCTTCATCACACCACTCATCTCCTTGCCTTCATCACAACACTCATCTCCTTGCCTTCATCACACCACTCATCTCCTTGTCTTCATCACACCACTCATCTCCTTGTCTTCATCATACCACTCATCTTCTTGCCTTCATCACACCACTCATCTCCTTGTCTTCATCACACCACTCATCTCCTTGCCTTCATCACACCACTCATCTCCTTGCCTTTATCACACCACTCATCTTCTTGCCTTCATCACCATACACACATTGTGCACACAGTCCCTCGGGCCAGCTCCAAAGTGGTGCTCTTTCCTGGACAGCCTTGCAGAGGAGCTGGAGGAGACTGAACAGACTGTGTATGATGACTACAAGTTTGTGACCCCCCACGACCTCGAAGAACTTGGTCTAGCCCATCTCGTTGGGACGCCACTCTTAAGGGCATACATGCATGGCTACTTCATCGATCTGAAGCTGTACCACAAGGTGGGTGGCCAAAAGGGGGGGGAGAGAGGGTGGCTGTGGTAAATGGACCTCATCCAGCTGTACTGTGATCTATGGGGGGGAGAGGGGTACAGAGGGGTGTATAGGGGTACAGAGGGGTATAGAGGGGTGTATAGGGGTACAGAGGGGTGTATAGGGGACAGAGGGGTGTATAGGGGACAGAGGGGTGTATAGGGGACAGAGGGGTGTATAGGGGACAGAGGGGTGTATAGGGGTACAGAGGGGTGTATAGGGGACAGAGGGGTGTATAGGGGACAGAGGGGTGTATAGGGGACAGAGGGGTGTATAGGGGACAGAGGGGTGTATAGGGGACAGAGGGGTGTATAACAGTACAGAGGGGTACAGAGGGGTGTATAGGGGTACAGAGGGGTATAGAGGGGTGTATAGGGGTACAGAGGGGTGTATAGGGGACAGAGGGGTGTATAGGGGACAGAGGGGTGTATAGGGGACAGAGGGGTGTATAGGGGACAGAGGGGTGTATAGGGGACAGAGGGGTGTATAGGGGACAGAGGGGTGTATAACAGTACAGAGGGGTACAGAGGGGTGTATAGGGGTACAGAGGGGTATAGAGGGGTGTAGAGAGGTACAGAGGGGTGTAGAGAGGTACAGAGGGGTGTAGAGGGGTACAGAGGGGTGTAGAGGGGTACAGAGGGGTGTAGAGGGGTACAGAGGGGTGTAGAGGGGTACAGAGGGGTGTAGAGAGGTACAGAGGGGTGTAGAGAGGTACAGAGGGGTGTAGAGGGGTACAGAGGGGTGTATAGGGGTACAGAGGGGTGTAGAGAGGTACAGAGGGGTGTAGAGAGGTACAGAGGGGTGTAGAGGGGTACAGAGGGGTGTAGAGGGGTACAGAGGGGTACAGAGGGGTGTAGAGGGGTACAGAGGGGTGTATAGGGGACAGAGGGGTGTAGAGGGGTACAGAGGGGTGTAGAGGGGTACAGAGTAAGTTTGCTGAAGACTTCCGTTGTTAATGTTTGGTATTTGTGACAGGCCAGGTCCATTGCAGAGCCGTTTGCTTACGAGGAATACAGGAAGCAGAAGGTGAAGAGCAAGGTTGAGGAGGAAAGGGCATCCCATGTTGAGCAGAGGGTGAGGAGGAAAATGGTTCCTGCTATTCTGTTTAGTGCCAGTGTGTGTTTCCTCTGCACCTCCTTTAGAAACTCCCTAAAGTAAACAGGCAGCTGGCTATGAAAATTATTGACCAGATGGAGCAGGTAAGTGGTACGTAGTGGTGGGAGGTTACCCTTACCTGTTTGTGCAGCCCACAGATGCAACCAATCCCTTGGGTGATGACAGGTTTAAAATGATGTTTGTCAACTCAGACTTTCAAGTGGATGAAGATAGCGCGGTCAGTGTGTGTGTGTGTGTGTGTGTGTGTGTGTGTGTGTGTGTGTGTGTGTGTGTGTGTGTGTGTGGTACTCAATAGTATGACAGTGTGGTTGGTGTATGTGACAAATGGGTGTAACTACCGACTTACCATGTAGAGGGGCTGGCATTACTAGACTGTAGACAATGCAAATAATTTACACTTTGAACCTAGCCCCCCCCACCCCCACTTTCACCTGCATATCCCACTACCTCTACACGTTAAGGAGTACAAACTGTTGCATCCTGTGCAAGTCAATGCTGATGTGAAGCAAGCTAAAGGGAATAGGCGTACCCATCAGTCCCATCCCAAAGAAGAGAGGCGTTCAGAGCAGGGGGATGTCAGGGTGGTCGTTCAACCTGTGGTTGATGGAGTGAAGCCACTGCAGCTTCAGTCTTCAAGCACAGCTAGGTGAGAGAGGGGGGGGGATGAGTTGTTCATCTGTCCGCACGTTCATGGCTCCTCTTTGGTCTTCGACAGTGCTCCTTTGGGTCAGAGACTTGAGGAAGGGGTTGCGGATACAAGAGGCGAAATGGTGTCATCTTTAGGCAGTAAACAGATCACTGTCAAGTTGCAATCGGTGCGTGGGAGGGATTAGTACACTTCTGTGCACCTTGTAGTCATGGGGGGATTTAGTATTGAGGTGGAGGGGGTGTTGTGTGATGAGAACGTGATTTGGTTCAAGAAACCTTTCTAGACTTGTCTCGTCTCCTCTTGCGTGTCGTAGGTAGTAGATTGATATTGCCTTCCATTGTTTAAAAGTCCTCCGGGAGAGAGAGTCTGTCATGTTTATCCTTGTCATAGTTTGTTCACCTTTGTACCCCTTTAGAACAAGGATGATGTACGTCGGAAGGAGGCCATGAGGAAGCACAGAACTGAGAGAATGCAGGTCCAACGTTCAGCTTCATCCGTCTTGTCCAAGCCCCGCAAAATGCCTGTCTACTGGAAAGGTCGCAAGGTCACAAAGTGAACAGTCATTTACCCCACTCTGAACCCATTCCCCATTCCCCATCCCTTTTGTTGAGAAATCTCCATTATTTTTTCTTCAAAACTAACCATGTACACACAAATAAAAAACACACACACAACACAGCTTTGTCCTCTCTGCTCTGTTACATGTATACATCATCTGCCACTACGGGCTCCACCTTGCTTGAAGGGAACGTGCCAATTGGTCCTGCAAAGATGTCGTGGTAATTGCCACACTGTCCAATCCATACTGTAGGTGACTTGTCCTTAAGTACTTGGACAAAAGTATCCTTCCTTAGAGTAAGCTGGTCACCGCCCCCCTCTGCCGGAATGTGGTCCTCTTTCACCTGGTAGATACACTTGGGTTCAGCCACTATTACACACTTTGCAAATGGTCGCACGGCTAGCATCCATCTGTCCAACTCCTCCTGTGTCTTGACACTGAACAGGTGCTGGACGTCGTTCCTGGCAAGTTTGAAAGTGAGGGCGGCCCCCCCACCATTATCGTCAGTATCGTGGGAACCTATGCTGAGGTCGTAGTCATGTAAGAGCAGCTGTGTGTGTGGCTTCTTATCTACAGAACTTCTCTGTATGTTGAGAACTGCCAGCTGTGGTGTTGATCCCTCCAATGCGGCATATTCGTCCTTGTAGGCGCCGGCTTTGGTGGGTCCCTTATGCATCAGCTGACCACAGCACCCCCCTCCTTCCTTCTTTTTGCCCGCTTCGAACATGGTGGACAGCGAGCTCACTTTGTTCTTGACGGCTGCAGGGGTAAGCTTTGGGGCTGGGGCTGGGGACTTGTGCGGTGCGGGGGCCTCACGGAGTGGGACGGGCAGCGGGGGTTGGGTTTCACGGACAGTGGACGATATGCGTCTGGTGGGCGTGTCCACGTCGACGTACTCCTCCTCCCCGCCCTCATCCATGGCAACGGGGACGTATTCCTCGTCTCCCTCTTGCTTCACGTCTACGTCCATGTATTCGTCGTCCTGCTGGGGCTGGGCACCAGCAAGGGCTCCAGCTGCGTCGTCGTAGTAACTGTCATCAGTGGGCGCAGTATCAGCAACGTCGTCATACAATTCATCGTCTTCTACGACTGGAGTGGGTTTTGGAGGTGGGCCCTTGGCTGGTGTGTCTGCTGGCTTTTTGTTGGCTGCCGCAGTGGCTACAGTAGGTGGAGGCTTGGGGCGAGGTGGTATGCCCGCTGTTGAAGGGGCGCTCTTGGCAGGGAGTGGAGCCGGATCCCTATCCTTAGGGACGCTCTTGGCAGGGAGTGGAGCGGTCTCCCTATCCTTAGGGACACTCTTGGCAGGGAGTGGAGCGGTCTCCCTATCCTTCTGGGCACCCTTTGTGGACAGTGGAGACGGCTCCTTATCCTTAGGGACGCTCTTTGCAGCAATAGCAGCCGTTGTGGAAGGGTTCTCCTTCTTTGGTGGGAGAGACAGTCCAGGCATGGGAGAAAGTTCCTTCTGGAGGGTCCTTGGAGGTGGGAGGGAAGGAGCAGCAGCTGAAGGTGTGGCGTTAGGTGCATCATCAAACTCCTCGTATATGTCTTCTCCCTGATCCTCATCCGGCTCACTGGTAACCACAGACACCCTTCCAGCTATTGGGCGAGGACTGGACGGAACTGGGGGTGGTGGTGCATTGTCTGCTATGTCTTCATATGTTTCTTCTAACAATGGAAGGAACGTACACTCACCCTGCGACTAAAGCACACCACAATAGTATGGACTTACGGTCCTCCTCATCCGAAGAAGCCAGCTCCAAGTCACCAGAACTGATACCCAGAGCAACCTCCAACGCAGAGTGCCACTCTGAAAATTCCCCTTGTGGAACGGTGAACGTCTCTTTCTTCCCAGACTTCACCACAAAGGTAGCAGGAGGCTTACTCTCCAGCTTACCACTCTCCAGGGGCAGCCGCACGAGGAACTCAGTACTGGTCTCCGACTGGCTCAAATACAGACAAGGCTCAGAAGTGAGGAGAGCCCACCGCTTTTCTGAGCTGAACATTGTCTTGCGGTTCACAAACCCTTTCATAGTGGCGACTCTCTGGTCAGGCATCTCCTGTGCGCGCTTCCTTAGCGATTCCTCTGATCCCTTGATGCTCACGTTCTTGTACATGGGTTCTGCCGGCCCTCCTTCCTCCGAGGCCTCGCTAGTAACGGATATTTGGGGCACAGCTACCTTGTCTTTTGCATCTGGAACGTCACCTGATTGCAGACACATGTGCAAATGCACGCACGCACACACACACACACACACACACACACAATACTGATTAATAGCTGCTTTACTCTCTCAGCAAATGCTCTTTTATTTATTTTTTATTTGTACCTTGTTCCTGCCCCTCCTTGACCGTTGGCACCACCTCCTGAACAGGCGTGCAAGCTGCAATGACCTCGGCTATAGCCACTACCCACTGCATACAGGCCTCCTCTGTCTTAGCTCGCAGCACCACTTGCTCTGAATCAGGCAAGGTGAGTTTGAACCCTGTGGAACCTTTGTCGCTTTTCTTTTTAACTGAGCAGCCAGACAGGGGTATTGTCTTCATCTCAATGACGATGGAGTCGTCTTTGAGTGCCACCTGTTGCTTGGTCCAGTTTGTGCTGATCATCCCTTTCACCTGCCTCTCCAGGTAACCGCTCAGCTTCCCTTGCAGCTCCGCGAGGCTCTCCTCGGGCGTGCAGTAGTCTTGGGGTTCTTCAACAGCAGCTTTGGACGGCTCCCCAATCGTGGTAGGGGACTCCGGAACTGGGCTTGGTTCTGCGGCTGCTTCGGACGGTACGGCGTTCTCGCGATCCCGCTTCTTGCCCGCGAACATGCCCTTGAACATACCCTTGCCGTGTGGTTTTTTGCCCTTGCTCAGCGACGAGTCGTGGACTGAGCTATCGTCCGTGACCGATTCGACTAGCTCGTTTGTTGAGCTTAGAAGCTCGGCAGGTGGTTGCTGTGGTTCCGGTACAGGCTTTTCTGAAGCCTTCGTGAGGGTCTGGGCTGTTCCCTTTGCAGAAACCGAAGACGACGCGAAATCGTCTTTTCCGGGATGCGCATTTTCGACAGATTTGTTGTTTTTCTTACCGAGACTTGGTGACGCCTTACAAGAACTATCCGCGTTCTCGTGTGCTTCTGTAACCTTTTCGGGCTTTTTTTCAAGAGTAGCTGCCTTTTCAGGTTGCTTCTTTTCAAGAGTAGCTGCCTTTTCAGGTTGTTTCTTTTCAAGAGTAGCTACCTTTTCAGGTTGTTTCTTTTCAAGAGTAGCTGCCTTTTCAGGAGAAGTAATCTTTTCTGGCTGCTTCTTTTCAACCGTTGCCGCGTTTTCAGGCTGCTTCGTTACTACTGATTTTTCTGACGGAACGTTAATGGACACTTTCATATCGGAGCCGGCAGAACTGGGCCGTGATGTTTTTGTCGTGTCGTCCTTGGGCCCCCCATTGTCGTCCTTGGGCTCGTAGCTAGGCGGAGTCTCCTTCATCGTGTCCCCGACCAGATCCAGCAGTAGGTCTAGCAGTCCCTTCCTTCTGCGCTCCACGACAGCAGACAGCTTGGTACCCTCGAGCATGCGGAGAAAAACGATCGCCTCTGTGGACGTGTACGTGTGTTAGGGTGATGGTAGCGATGTGAACGTGCACGTGTCATTCGACCCACTTTGCATACCGTTAATGCCTTCTTTCAGCTTTGTGACGAGGATGGGCGAAGGAGGCAAAGCCATCTTGTTTGTGATAAGGAATGCTAATAGTACCGCAAAAAGGCAGAAGTGAAGGTAAACCCAGTTTTCCTAATTATGCGAAACGTAATTATCATCACCGGGTGTCCACAAAATACAAACTCTTTTAAATATGAATATGAGATCGAGGCAGCGAAAATGAACCTAGCGCATATTGTTTTCAAATTATTAAATTTCTAAGATGTCCTCTACAACTTCTTTCTTACGCACTGGAAATTAGTTGTCCATCACGGAACTGAATTTTTAATTACGCGTACGTTTAATTGCATGTATTTCCGGTTGCAAACTTGCCGAATAGTTGTCAGGGACTGTTCTCAAGCGTCTAGGCCTAGGCTCACTGATAAAATTGAAATGGAGCCTGATCTTGCTTCCGAATAGTGACATAGCTTAAAACATGGTTTTCTCACGTTGTACAATTTTTGATCGCCCATCCCCTTCACGGTATGCGTTTGAAAAATGCATTTAATGAAACCCTTTGCACGAGGATATCTGTTCTTAATTCACGAGAATGCACATCACCAATCCCTTGCCACATCTATTGGTTTGCCATCCATACGGACAAAGGTCCACGATTGGGTGTGTACTGAACATTCACACCATCAGGACGTAGAGTGCCCTCCTCCAACATCTTCTTATACTCATCTCTTGGCCACTTAGTAAATCCCCATTTCTTCGACACAACAATCTGAAAACAGACGTTGCAGTGAGTTTTTTTTTTGGTTACCTATAAAAAGCAAATGAATGCTTTTAAAGCAAAACCTTTTGTCTGCCAGGGAACTTGAACTTTGCTCTCCTGAAAGATTCGATGCAGGCTGCTTGGTACTGGTCCTTAGAACGCACGGACATGATCACCTGGCCAATGTTAACACGAGCCACGCACCCCAGTGGTTTACCAAAGGCACCACGCATTCCTGTTTGGAGCCTGTGTGCAAGTAAGAACACAATATGGAATTACACTTCTTCCTGAAAGAACACGCGTTCAGAACTATTGAATAATTTGTCATGTTAGTATGTGCACAGGTGGTACAGCTTAATCTTAGTGTAAATACACCATAAATTATAACAATATCTATCTTTATCGCCAAAAGCTTGCATGCAGTCTGAGCTTAATCTTAGTGGTAAACTTATGTAAATACACCATAAATTATAATAATATCTATCTTTATCGCCAAACGCCTGCATGCAGTCTGATTTTTTTGTTATAACCTTTAGACATTCTTTACTACAACTGGCAAGCGGTTACATAGTTCACGGATGATCATGATTTGATCGCTCACCTATCGGCTCCGGCACAGGACAACATTTTGTTGATGCGGATCACGTGGAAGGGGTGCACCCGCACACGAAGGTGGAACGCGTCCTTCCCGCAAAACTTCACCAGGTACTTGTTGGCGCAGATACGAGCAGCTTCGAGGGACTCACTAGACAGCTGCTCGTACTCGTCTGACACCATGTGCACACACAGTGGGAATGCCTCCACATCTAACTTCTTGGCGCCCAGATCGAATATCCTGATTTTTGGATCTGGTGCATGCGTACAATGGTAGTCGTGTGATTCAGTACACGCGCATGGTGTCGTCCCATACCTGGCACTCCTCTACAGAACCTTGACTTTGGGTATGGCTTGTTTTTACAATACCTATAACTATGGCACGAGAGGGGAAAGAAAAACTTCATTTAACGCTCAGGGATAATTCAGGCACAATTCTTACCAAC